>JAUCBJ010002602.1:0-63895 GCA_032718475.1 Nemertoderma westbladi | reverse complement strand
CTTAATCGGACAGATGATCTACACACGCAGCAATCCGTTCAGACTTAATAACAGCCAGACAACTATCCAGCCTACAAATTATTTAAATAAAATTATACGCTACCCGTACAGACTTACACAAACAAAGTACAGACTAAACGATGGCAGACTACTCTCAAGCCTAAATAAACTACAGGACATGCAGACTCCGAAATGATTAGGGAGTACGCGCTCTAACCCAGTAGTGCGACTTATTCTTTAGTTGGGGGTTTACCTTACAGCGTGGCTGCCCCTACTTCCTAACCGTACTTAATCGGACAAATGCTCTACACACACTGCAATTCGTTCGGACTTAACAGCAATCAGACGATGTCTTCTAGATAATAAATCGCTTTTTAGTCTATGACAAGTATTTGATTCACTACACTAGTCGAAACCAATCCGTGCGCGACTTTTTCGTGCGCGGTTTTCAGGTGTTAAACGACTCCCAGGCTGCTTTTCGTGCAGGCTACAGAACAACAGACCATTTGTTTGTGTTAAGTGGGTTGATAAATTATCTCACGTCTCATGGTAATAAACTGTATTGCGGATTTATAGATTTTCAAAAGGCATTTGACCGTGTGGAACGCGATGCTCTATGGGTGAAACTCAATTGCCTTGGATTTTCAGGAAAGATATTTCAGGTTATTAAGAGTCTCTATGAAAGTGTGAAGTCGCGAGTGAAATGGAATGGGGGCATATCTGAGGCGTATGACTGCTTTTTGGGCGTATTGCAAGGGGAATGTTTGTCCCCGGTACTTTTTATTCTTTTTCTCAATGACCTGGAGGCTGAGCTGAGACTTGGCGGTGTGAATGGTATCACCCTATCCCACTTGCAGCTATTTCTATTACTTTACGCGGACGATCTGGTACTAATAGCCACCACAGGATCGGACTTACAGAGATCTTTTGATATCTTAGGGGCTTATTCAGAGTATTGGGGCCTACGGGTTAATCTGGACAAAACAAATGTCGTAGTTTTTCGGAGAGGGGGTTCATTGGCGAGAGGAGACAAATGGTTTTATAAAGGGGAGAGTGTTGGTGTTGTCTCACAATACAATTATCTGGGAATCACCTTGTCATTTACAGGTAAATTTGCATGCGCCCAAAGAATACTGGCGCAAAAGGCTGAAAAGGGTTTATTCTCGCTCTATAGGTATTTTATTAAATTTCCAAATTTGTCATTTGCATTGAAGTACAAGCTATTCTCGATATTGATTGCGCCAATTTTAAGTTACGGTGCCGATGTTTGGGGATTTCATTCTGCTCCGGCAATTGAGCGTGTTCATTTAGCTTTTTTGAAACGCCTACTTGGAGTAAAACGGAGCACTCCTGATTTTGCCGTCTACGGGGAAACTGGGGCTGTGCCGCTTTCAGTTTCACGAAAGCTGACAATTGTAAAATTTTGGGTAAGAACTTTGACTCTCCCGGAGACGAGACTGACTAAACGTATGTATCAGGTACTTTACGAGGATGCACTGCAGGGGTCAGCGACAAACTGGGTTTCAATGGTAAGGGATGTATTAAATGGCCTGGGCCAAAGTTGGGCATGGGAGTCTCAAAATGTTGGGGATGCCAAATTATTCTTAAATAACGTAAGGGTAGTTTTAATGGATCAATTCATACAAGGGTGGTGGGCTGATATATCAAACTCTTCCAAAGGACAATATTACGTTAAAAATAAATTCGGAACAGAAGAATATCTACATTTATTAAAGGACAATAATGGCTTACGTCAAACCCTCGCAAGGTTTCGGTGCTCGTCCCACAACTTAGAGATTGAAGTTGGTCGTTGGGATCACAGAGCTGTACAGGATCGGGTGTGTAAAATTTGTAACTTGAGTCTGCTTGTGTGTCCTGCTTACTCAAATATAAGGCAAACTTATTTACGGCAATATTACACTATAAACCCATCGGTATATAAGTTTAAGGCATTACTACGGCGCAAACCAGATTTAAAAAACTTAGCTTTATATCTGAGTAAAGCATTTGCCGTAAGGGAGCGATTGCTAGCACGATTATAGTTAATGTGCAATTCAACAATAACATATACGTATGCTTGTTGTCGATTAATAATAATAATAAAAGTATTAACACCAATCACCAAGCACCAACTAGAAGAGCGATGACGTAATTTTGACAAAAATGTAGACATCTCCAGAAAATACATAGCCTATAGCCTCATGGGGAATCTGATATGGTGATTGTGATACTGTAAGTCTCTAAAGTTGCCAAATATTGGCTGTTAGCTGAGCAGGCTTAGCCAACAATAAGACCAAGAAAGACACCAGTGTAGGAGGCACCAGGTATGTACTACCCGGCATCAGGTAATACCGTTGTAGTACTACAGTATGTGCCAAGGTAACTGATTCTACCGTAGTATACGAAGGTCCAATTAGGTATAAATTAGAATGCTAAATTATAAATTCAGGAAAAAGAGCAGGTTACAGTGACACTTTATTCTAACTAAAACAATAAACGAGAGTCAATAACACAGGTTGCAGATAGTTAAATTTTTGACGGGACGAAGGGAAGTAATTATGAAGTACAGCTAGAATGTTGCCGCTAGTTAGTTGCCTAGGTGGTTAATACTACGGTAGTACCAGTTGCCTAGGCGGTTAATACTACGGTAGTACCAGTTGCCTAGGCGGTTAATACTACGGTAGTACCAAGTTGCCGAGGTGGTTAATACTACGGTAGTACCAAGTTTCCGAGGTGGTTAATACTAGGCCTACGGTAGTACCAGTTGCCTAGGCAATTAATTTTATGGTAGTACCTGATGCCTAGGCAGTTAATACTGTACTATGATAGTACCTGATGTCTAGGCGGTTAATACTATGATAGTACATGATGCCTAGGTGGTTAATACTACGGTAGTGCCTGGTGGCTAGGCGGTTAATACTATGATAGGACCTGACGCCTAGGTGGTTAATAATACAGTAGTACCTGAGGCCTAGCTTGTTAATACTACGGTAGTACCAGTTGCCTATTCGGTGAATGCTATGATAGTACCTGATGCCTTAGCGGTTAATACTATGATAGTACCTGATGCCTAGGTGGTTAATACTACGATAGTACATGATGCCTAGGTGGTTAATACTAGGGTAGTACCTGATGCCTAGCCATGTTGTACTACGGTGTACTGTAGTACGTGGCGAGGAACGTGTGACGTGTGCATTATTACTCGGGGTGTCTGGGGAGTGGAGAGTTAGTAGGGCGGTGGAGGGTCTTGCCACATGATATAAATAGATAAAAAAATATAATGTTACCACCGTGGTTGTTAGCAGTAACCCTACAGTTATTCTGTCTCTGTCTGGTTCTGCTCTCGGGCAAATACCACACCCTGGTTTGCCATTCCACAGGGTGGGTGTCGCAGTGGAATCAGATATGAGGCCCATCACCCATATCTACTCTGGTGCACATGACCCACCATTATTGGCTGTGCAGCTCATCTGCTGGGTCATGCCCTTTACCCCTGCTTCCAGGTGCAGGTCGCAGTGAAGTGCACTCAGAGTGGACATGAGAACACTCTACTCGATTGATTGATTTAGTTTAATTCACATATAGTAACAATGACACATCAAAATACACATACTATTAAATATATATAGTAAAATGCTTAGTAAAAACTGTTAGTTCAGACTAATAAAAACACGAAAATTGAAATTGCTAAATGTTGAAGAATTCAGTAATATGTTTGTGCTTAGCACTGAAAGTGATCCCTGATAATTTATAAATCTGTTGTATAAATCGAGCTTCTTCAGCGTGTTGTGGTGATGCGGTTAGTGGGGATAAACGTTGGAATACATTTTTAGTATGGTACTCGTAATTGCAGAGTGATGTAATGCAGGGTAGTCCGTGACTTATGACCGATTTTCTGTTCATGCTCCCCACCCCCAGTCCTTGATACTCAGAACGATGGTTAGATTGCAATGTAATCCGGAGGGATTCTTGGACATTCATGTTGGGGCATTTTAGCGCACGAAGCAACGTATCCAAACATGAATTGTAACCCTCTAGCGACAGTGTTCCAGTTCCAAACAGATGATAAAGGGTCTCATTGGATACATAGCATCCTAAGTGCAGGATCCCCCGTAATTGTATCCTGTAATACAATTCCACAGTTTCAGTGTCCTTTTTGGATAGCTCCCCAATGCGAAACTTGAGTCGGTATAACAAGGACGATAGGGCAACAGTCTGCCATAACAATGCCACCGTCTGTACAGGATAGTGTTTGGTCGTCCACCCGTTTCTGTGGAAAGAGTCTGCGAGAGTGGCGATCGATTGTATGATGTCTGAGGCCCCTGTTATGTTATGTCCCGGACTTCCATAGATTGTGACCCCAAGAAATGTTAGGAACGGTGATGCTGCATGAAGATGGTCATTAATGGAAATCATGAGTGGTGGGCTCTGATTCTTTTTATTATGGTATGGTTCTTTGAATATCCAATTCACTTTGGTTGTTTCCAAGACAAGGTTTAGATTAGTCAGTTTGGATTGTATGAGAGTGGTCATCTGTTTGATTTCGTTGTCAGAGGTTCCCAGCAGCAGTATGTCATCAGCATAAGATAGCGCGCTTATAATCAAATGAAAAATTCGGCAACCTATACTGTCTGGACCACCATCGTGTAGTTGTGAGAGAACACCATTCGTGTAGAAGTTAAATAAAATTGGTGATATGATTGATCCTTGTTTCAAGCCATTGTGCATTGCGAATCCATTCACCTACTGAGCCGTTGATGTTTATGAATACTGTGCTCAAATTATAGTATACAGCCAGAAGTCGACATATATGGGGATTCATATGACCTGATAGTTTCTTGAACAAGAGGTAATGGTTGACTGAGTAAATGCTGATGCAATGTCCATTTGGCAAACATAGATCCCGGACCCCCTGCTGCGATAGAATTCAATATATTCCAGTATGGCACTAATTATGACATCAGACCCTATGAGCTTTTGGTAGGCAAATTGCATTCCGTCAGGCTGTAAGTCAGCTAAGTAATCCTTCAGTATTACACCTTCAAGAATTTTTGCGAATAGACTGATAGATGCAATAGGGCGGTAGGATGAAGGATTTAAAGTGTCTTTGCCTTTACCTTTGTAGAGACACTTGATAACTGTTTCTCCAAAAAAGGATGGTAGGACACCGAGGTGGATTGATTCGTTGAACAATCTGGATAGGTGTTTACAAACTGCTTCTTTGTCTGTATAGAGCAAGTGTTCAATGGTGAGTGTTCGGTTGTCTGGTGCTTTGCCCTTGCCTAATAGTAGGACAACATTTTCTATTGTTTTCTCCGAAATTACAGGGCGTTCCGTTTCCTTGCATTTTATGTCGATGTCGTCCATTAACGTTTCCCATTCACCAGATTGTTTTGAGTCTCTTTGAAATTGTTCACGTAAATGAGTTGTGAGAGGAGTTCGCATAGATTCTGGTGTGTCTGAGGTTTGTTTTCCATTATAATGGCTCCAAAGGTTTCGTCGCCTGGCTGTTTGATTATCAACTACCTTGTGAATGTGTTGGGATAATTTATGCTTTGTTAACCAGTTTCTGAGGCGTCTCACTGCACGTTTGGAGTCCTTGAACATCTGGTGGAATGAATCCGACTGACCTTTTCCACGCTCACACCAAATGCCATACAGAGTTTTGGTAATTTTGGATTTCTCGTTGAGTCGATTATTCCTTATCCTATAGTTGCGCGTTCGTTTCCTAATGCTAACCTGAGGGATATATACACAGGCAGCTTCGTAGAATATATTCTGCAGTGAGTATCCATACCACTCAAGGTCCTCTTTGGTCCAGCTTTTTGAGTTGCCTTCAATAATCCCATCAAGGCTGTTGAGACCAGTACGGGTCGAAATCTTGTAATTTTCCAATTGTTCTTCACTGCATGTGTCCCCGTTGAACCGGCGTATGCTGCGGTGCATTGAGTCCCTGGGTCCTTTGATGTTAGGTGATGATTTTAATGTGGTGTTTATTTTTAACTTACCTGATATTAGCACGTGATCAGCACTACACTATGCACAGTGATACGATACGGGAACAGCACTATGATACGCACACCAACAAAGCTGCGAAGCCGGCTGCCCCGACCCGTCTAGGGTGAGACTCAACCTCGCCTACAGAAGCGGGGTCGAAATTCGACAGTCGAGTACAATTCATCTCAATCGATCACAGCTTCCTCGGTGGGTTCACCCAGGACAACGACCACCGCCTCCTCAGTGGGTTCATCCAGGACGACGACCACCGCTTCCTTGGCGGGTTCACCTGGGACGACGACCACTGCTTCCTCGGCGGGTTCACCCGGGACGATGACCACTGCTTCTTCGGCGGGTCTACCTAGGACGACGACCACTGCTTCCTCGGTGGGTTCACCCGTGATGACGACCATCACCGTTTCCTCGGCGGGTTCACCTGGGACGACGACCACTGCTTCCTCGGCGGGTTCACCCGGGACGATGACCACTGTTTCCTCGGCGGGTTCAACCGGGATGATGACCAATGCTTCCTCGGCGGTTTTACCCGGGACGATGTTCACCGCTTCGTCGGCGGGTTCCCCCGGGACGACGACCATCGCTTCCTCGGCGGGTTCCCCCGGGGGACGACCACCGCTTCCTCGGCGGGTTCACCTGCGACGACGACCATCACTGTTTCCTTGGCAGGTTCTGCCGGGACGACGGCCAACGCTTCCTCGGCGGGTTCACCCGGGATGACGACCACCGCTTCCTCGGTGGGTTTACCCGGGACGACAACAACTGCTTCCTCGGCGGGTTCACCCGGGATGACGACCACCGCTTCCTCGGCAGGTTCACCCGGGACGATGACTACTGCTTCCTCGGTGGGTCTATCCAGGATGACGACCACTGCTTCCTCGGCGGCTTCACCCGGGACGTTGACCAATGCTTCTTCGGCGGGTTTACCCAGGACGACGACCAGTGCTTCCTCGGCGGGTCTACCCAGCATGACGACCACTGCTTCCTCGGTGGGTTCACCCGGGACGATGACCACTGCTTCTTCGGCGGGTTTACCCAGGACAACGACCACTGCTTCCTCGGCAGGTTTACCTGGGACGACGACCACCGCTTCCTCGGTGGGTTTACCCGGGACGACGACCACCGCTTCCTCAGCGGGTTCACTCGGGACGACGGCTGCCGCTTCCTCGGCAGGTTCCCCCGGGGGGACGGTCACCGCTTCCTCGGCGGGTTCCCATGGGACGACGACTGAGGGGCAATCCGGACTTGAATGGTTGGATCGATTCAATCATAATTTTGTTACATCTGTTCCAATCAATAGTAAAACTTGTGTATCTTTTTCAACAAATACCTGTATTTGTAGCAGTAACTGTACTGTGTATAGTGCGGCATGCACATGCATGGGCCCATCCCTACCAATGTCGTGTACTGTTACCTCTACCCGCCCACCCCTGAAACCATCACACATTTCTAGTAGCACCAGTAATAGTATAGCCTACACCACTCCACCCCAAACGTCCCGTATTACACCAGCCCCCTTGGACGCCACTTTTAAAGTCTCCTCAGATAATCCCAATTCGACCATACATAGCTTCACTGACACTGAAGAACACCTAGTACACCCTGCCCCACGCCACAATATAACACATGCAGAGATAGCTTGCACACCTAGTAATATTACCTCAGGACCCTGTACGAGGAGCAAAGGCCTACCTGCCCCAATACCATCCCTCACTAAGCCCAATAAAGTAGTCAAGAGCAAAAAGAAGATGCCGATAGCACATGCAACGTTGGAATTGCAAACTCCACCAGCACATTCCCAAACAAAGCCAGTAACGCAGATTCAATCATCGCCCACTGTCCAATTCCAACCAATTACTATGTCACAACCAGTAACCCATGACTGCGTATCCATCGCGGCTGAGCTTGTGCACTTTAACAATTCAAATTCGAATTCCACCCCTGAGAGATCTACAACATCTCCTTTGCCACAGACACCTACAGTTCAGTCACAAACAACATCCTTACCCGAACAGGACACCACAACTCCAACTTCTTCAGGCGCCCACTCAGCCCTATCAGCCACAGCACCTCTCTTCTGCCCCAACGATATTACCTTCCTTGGCGAAAGACCTTCCAGTACCCACAAGGAGAACATTACTGTCTACCCGGACATCGAAAACACCTTCAACAAAGATGTAGTCGCAGCGGGTCAACTCAATGGCCTACTCAATGCTAATTGTCCAGCGTTCCAACCTCCAGTTCAAGTGGACCGTGCCCCCTGTCTAGTCATTAAGGAATGTGTGATGATAGACTGAATGTGGGAATGATAGTGTGAATGTATGACTTACAGGAGAATGGCACATGGGTAGGAAGAAAGTGCAAAAGTACCGAAAGAAATAACCAAGAAAACCCAACTGCTTCAAGTAGCGAAGCAAAAGTTATACAGTTATATACTGTGAATATATACAGTGAAGTAGGTGAAATCTGGTCTGATGATCTCAACTCCTCAGTCGTTGAGATCAAAACCAATGTGAGCAAAGACGTTAAGCAACAATCAACCTCTACACTTAATGACGAATTAAACACAATAGCGGCAAAGATACACAAGTCTGACACTGAAGGACTATTATTATGGAATATCACAGCCAACTACTATAGACACACAATCACTGAACGGAAATAATTCAATTACAAACGGTGTGATAAACGCATTCTGTTGGATACTCGAGCGCAACATGGACAACATCGCGTGGGTGAGTGACAAATTAACACAAAAGCTAGCATATCGAAACTACAATAGAGTTGAAGCAGCAAAATACATCGCAAGAAGTTATATGCTAAGTCTACCTACTAGGTTAATGCCTGTAAAATATATCCTGATTCCACAATGCTCAAGCTCCCACCATATCATTCACATCGTGGATACTGAACACCGATCTGTATACAAATTGTGTCCACTCGGGAACACCAAACCAAATGATGTCACCAGAAGAATGGGCTCACTCCTCAATCTTATGGACCATTACTATAAAAAAGTTGACCCTGCTCTCACCGAATTAACACCCTGGAAATGCACAGACTCGATGACATATCACACATTTTCTTTACAAGACAACGCATATGACTGTGGCGCATTTGTTTGTCAATACGCATCTGCCATCACACATGGCAAATCTTATCTGCTGTTGTGGATAGTATAGTGGAAGTTTGTGTTTATTGGCAAAGAAAGGCTGGACTCAATAATTGCTTACAGTTTGATTGATATATTAACCACAATATTACTTTTATGCACTTCCAGTTGAAACAACAGCACTTACAGAATATGACAGTACAGCAGTATGATGGTACGAGTTAAAAACCACATCTTGATATCACATACAGATTATATATATTCTACCGGTAATACAATAACGTGACCATATATCACTTATCCCATTATATTTACGACATGCTCCGCCGGCCAGTTGGCGAAAGACAAAATAAATGTAAATCACACAAAAATAAAGCGGCTAAATTAATTATTCGCAAATTAACGCACAGTTATAACGTAAATAAACTACTGTACACATTAATATAAAACATTATTCCTATTACTTTCGGTTTATAAAACAAACTAATTTACATACTTTCATTTTCCCAATCATTTTCACTCTCACTCGATTCAAAGTATTTTGTTATTTTTTGATTCGCTTGCATTGCTGATTGGCGTGCACTCGGACGAATAACTATTGTATTTTTATCGTTGGTGTCATCAATAGGTGTGATGTGGTTAGTATTTATATTATTAATGTCAATAGGGATCTTACGAGTGCATTCTAAAGGGCACAGTTTCTTAATAGCACGTCTTGTATAACCATTTTTCGTCTTTAATGATACGTGTCGGACATGACCATCTAAACCAGGATGGAGTTCTGTAATGATTCCCATTGGCCACTGCATTCGGGGAATGTTGTCATTGATAGGTTTGATAAGGACTACGGCACCTACGGAAGGGGTTTTGTTGCCTGTTTGACGAGTGTTCCATCGATGATATTCACGAAGTGCTGTAATGTATTCTTTACGCCATCGCACCCAAACTGTACTAAGGAGACTTTGTAACTCGTTCTGCCGTTTTACAAGGATCGAGCCGTCTTCTTCAGCGTCGGGGTCATTGCGAATATCATCAATGGATTCTAATACGGAATCATTCATACTAGTGAATCGATAACCACAAATGAGAAGGGATGGGGTTATGGGTTCAGGGTCTCGGTTATCTGATGTAATGTAAGTCAAGGGGCGGTCGTTCATGAAAGCTTCTATTTCTACAACGACAGTTTGGAGTTCTTCTAAGGTTAGAATACGGCGACCTATAACTTTCTTGAAGATGTTCTTCGAGAGACCGATTAATCTTTCATAAAACCCTCCAAACCAAGGGGCGCCAACTGGTATGTTGACCCAATCGATATGCCAATACAATAAAAATCTCTTAATTTTATCACTATTGACTAGTTCTTCAAGGAATTCTTTGGCGGCTACGAAAGTTGTAGCGTTATCGCTGATAATACGTTTTGGACGGCCTCTACGAGCTACAAATCTACGTAGAGCATTAAGAAAACTATCAACAGTGTTGTCTAGGACAATCTCTAGGTGGACGGCTCTAGTTGCGGGACATGTAAACAATGCTATATAGGCTTTACTTCTTGTTATATCATCAACTTGTATGAGTAAACTACCAGTGTAGTCTACGCCACAGACAATAAATGGTCTCGAAAATTCCACTCTAACTTTCGGTAGTGGGGGTGGTGGGGGTGCGGTGTATGGTTTACCTTGTATTTTATTACATATAATGCATTTACGAATTGTAGTCGAAACTCGCTGACGGATACGAGGTATCCACCAGCGCTGGCGTAGCTCAACAATAGTGTTAGCAATGCCTCCATGCATTCTCTCATGGGTGTCGATGATTATTAATGATGTAAACGCATGTTGGGGTGGTAACAATATTGGTTGCTTCGTTTCCCAAGGTAAGTTAGCGTTATCAATGCGGCCACGGCAACGAATTATGCCATCGACTATACTTAAATTTAGTTGACGAACTAAATGTGGGACTCTCCCTTTCTTAGAATTCTCAAGACAAGTCAAATATTCGTATTCAACTGGATAACTTGAACGTTGGATGCTGCGTATAAGCCAAGACTCAGCTACCTTTATGTCATATACGTTAAGTAGTGGGTGTAGACTATAATCTCGAAGTTTTGGTTGCTGGGTTTGTCTAACCTTTTGGTTACTACAAAGCCGGGATTTCAATGAATTAATAAATTTAAATACCCACGCAGTAACATTAATAAGACGCTGAAATCGGTTGTACTTCGATATAAGTAGGTTGGCTTCGTTAGGTACAGGTTCATTAATACTTATAGGGTTCACAGAGGACGTAATGACGTCATTGGGTTCTATATCACTGCATGTAATGTTATCTTTAATGTCAGTTAATTCGTTATGAATTGAATTAACTACACACGATTCATTAGGCCAAGTAGTTGGTATTGGCAACCACGGTGGACCATGGCGCCATAAATCACTGGATAAGAATACTTTGGCTGACACTCCTCGTGAAATGAGGTCGGCTGGGTTGTCATTGGTTGGGACATAGTGTAACTCAACAGTTGGTAACAATTTCTTAATTTCTTTGACTCGGTTTCTAACGTATGGTTTTTCACATTTTTCATGCTGTACCCAACATATAGCTATTTTATTATCTGACCATAGGTGAAGATTTTCAATTTTTAATTCTGTACTGTATGAATTTTTAATAAATGTTACAATTCGGGCACCTATAGTAATAGCAGTGAGTTCCAACTGTGGTATTGAGGGTTTTTTATTTATTGGAGTTACTCGGGCTTTAGAAAATATAATAAATGACTTTCCACAATCGACCAAATACACAACAGCGCCATAGGCTTTGGTTGAAGCGTCACAAAATACATGTAATTCACAATTACTTGCAGTACTTATAGGTAATTGTCGTGGTACTGAAAATTTAATGCACAAATTTAAATCTGAGATTATTTCGTGTAGAATTGGAATCATATCACTCGGTAAAATACCGTTCCAATCGCAACCTAGTTTCCATAGCAACTGCACAAACATCCTAGTTCTAATAACAACAGGCATTAAAAATCCGCAAGGGTCATATACTCTTGATAACGCGCTAATTGCAAAGCGTTTAGTAATATTATCACAATCTGATAATACAATTGTACGATTAGGGAAACATAGTTCATCTAATTCAACGTTCCATTCCATACCTAAAATATTGTAGCATGTTTTAGTAATTTTAGGGCCATTAGCGCTATTAGAAATAATATCTTGAAGTTTGGGTGAGTTAGTCACCCATTTACGTAACGGGAAACCACCGGCGGCTAATATCTTACAACTAGCACCATAAAATTCAATCAATTCTAATTCAGATTTCGCACCACCTTGTAAGTTATCGATGTACAAATTTCGTAATATTATGGTAGCCCAATTGGCTAATTTCGATGAGTCATCATAACTTTGAAGGTGGTGGTGTAATGTTGCGTTCAGCAAAAATTGACTTGATGTTGCACCAAATAAAACTACTTTAAATCGGTATGTTTGTGAACCACTGTATATATCGTTTGGGTCTTTGAACCAAAGAAATCTTGTTACATCTCGGTCAATAGGATCGAGATTAATTTGCAAAAATGCTTTTTCAATATCGGCAATTGCGACCCAACGATTTATACGGAAACTACATAACAAAGAACCTAATTCCTCTCCTAAATATGGTCCGGAATATAAACAGTCATTAAGACTTGGTTTACCAGGTCTTGATCGAAATGAACAGTCGTATACAACGCGTATAGGCGTTGTAGTCGACCCCGGGTTCATAACAGCGTGGTGTGCTAGATAATGAATATTACTAGAGGAATTAGATTCACAATAATAAAAATTATTATCATGGGTAGAATCAACGCGTTCAATAAAATCTCGCTCTAACTGCTCTGCTATAATTTTACCATAGTGATTTAATAATTGGGGTTCTTTCACTAAACGGCGCACTAGTGAATCTAATCGACTCTTTGCTACCCCATAATTGATTGGTAGAGGTGGGTGATCGGGTTTCCATGGTAACTGCGTTGAATACCTGCCGTCAATTAGACGAATATTATTCTGGAATTCGGTAATTATGGCTTTATCGATTTCATCTTCGGCTGTTACGTTTATTCCAATGGAATCCAACTCCCATAAACGCGGTAACAGATCGTTACTGCTCTCAGAAAACTCGTCACTCGATCCGATAAATAGAGTAGTAATAGTTTCTGTTTCTATGTTTGTAGATGCAATGCTACTATGAGCATTATTTATACGACCGGCTACCAGGTCGCCAAACTTCGAAGGGATGAGGTTTACTCCTTCTTCTGTATGAGAAACTGAGATAAAGTTCCAACATTGGTCCGACCCAATCAACAATGAAAATAAAACTGCGTTTGGTTCTAGAACAGGATCTGCGAGTTTAAATCCTCGGAATAAGAGTTTCTCTATGACTTCGTTACGACCCGGCATCGACAATCGAGCCGGGAACCAATCGGTTACTGCGGCTTCTAGGCGCTCTGTACCGGTATCCGTGGAAATATAGAATTCAACCACATCATATCGTTGAGGGACGCCTAGCTTTGTAAAGCCATCAATCGATAAAGAAATTTCGCGAATTATCGGGAGACATAACTTATCAGCTACACTCCGTAGGATAAAAGTCCGTTGAGATCCAGGATCTAATAATGTACGGACTTCGTGTAACGAATTGTCTTCTTTAATAATAGACGCAATCGCTGTCGGGAGAATCGTTGCTTCGCTATGTGGGTGGGCCAAAGTTGTGCAAATGTTGGTAGATGATGACGGTGCTTTGGTGGATCCTCCGTGTGGAACTGCGGAACGTGGTTTGGGCATGGGTGTTGGCGATTGAGTTTCTGTTTCTGACGGAGTCGAGGGAGATTTAGGATTATCGTAGTGTAAAGATGTATGGTGACGTCGTCGACAAATTCGACATCGTTCTCGGTTGTGGCATTGGGTAACTCGATGACCCGGTCGCATACAATTTATACATAAACGTAATTCCCTCGCTCTCGTATTTTTACTATCTGGTAATGTATATTTATCGCAACTCATTATGGAGTGAGGACCATCGCAAAGAAAACATTTCATCTCGTAACGCGGATTGGGAGTGGCGGTATAAAATGAGCTGTCGTTACGTCCCGACTATAATTCGTTTCGTTTCTAGGTTTGGATTCTAGACGTTGCTTTGAACTCGCAGATGGAAGTGACAGTTCTTCTTCTATCGCGCGGAGCTGTTCTATCTCCTGTTGCAACGCTATTCGCAACTCTTCTAGCTTCCATGTAGTTGATCTCGCAGCGCGGTTAATGTTATTTCTGATCTTGGGAGGAAGTTTACGCAGTAACAAAGCAGCGTAAACATATCCAGATTGGTCAACGTCCGCCCCAAGGTTTTTTATTCCTCGAATGTGTGCTTCGTATTTAGCTCGAAAGGCGGATAAATCTTTAGCTGTAGCCTTTGGTTCTTCGATATCGAAGATTGCAAACATTCGGGCTTGTAAGATCAACTCAGGTTTACCGTATGTTTCTTCGAGTAAACGGATCGCTTCGATATAATCTTCATTCGTATGTTGAAAATTACTAACCAGTTGTCGAGCCTCCCCCGTTAACTGGCCTTGCAGGTAACTAAACTTACTCGCTCCGGCTAAGTCTGTGCGGTCGTCCACAGCGTTTTGAAATCGATCTCAAAAGTTGGGCCATTCCAATATTGTACCTGAAAAGTGTGGTAACTGGAGAATAGGTAGTTTTTGACTGTAATTGGAACCGGTACGCGTATGAATGTGGGTGGATGGATGGGGATGCGATTGCGGAGTTGATACATCGTTATAGACAGTAGTAGGGGGAGAGGGTGACATCATTCGTTCCGCAATTCGTAAAACTCTCGAGAAACTTCCGTTAAATTCGGATACGCCATCTATTTCATCCGCCAATTCGTCTTCGTCTTCGATAAGAAATTCAATCTGCTCGTCTATAGCGTTGAGCTTGGTTTGCTGGTTTTGTAACTGTGTATATTTATCGTAAATATCGTCTGTATTGGGCTCACCTGCAATCAAATTGTTTAGTTCGTTTGCCAATCGTCTGGCCGTGCCACGGTGACCCTTACGTCTACGACATAAACTTGATAAATCGCTACCGTTCTGTTTACTCATCGTTAAATATTGCAAACCAACTCGCACTCGTCAGTACAGCAATGTACTGCATGTCAGCATGTAAGTAAGTAGGTATATTACTGGTCTGCTGGTGGCTGGCAGATTGGTACCGGTCAGCCGGTACTCTTTTACCGGTCGGACGGTTAATAAATCAGTTAAACGGTAAATCCGGGTCCAGGCACCATGTTGTGGATAGTATAGTGGAAGTTTGTGTTTATTGGCAAAGAAAGGCTGGACTCAATAATTGCTTACAGTTTGATTGATATATTAACCACAATATTACTTTTATGCACTTCCAGTTGAAACAACAGCACTTACAGAATATGACAGTACAGCAGTATGATGGTACGAGTTAAAAACCACATCTTGATATCACATACAGATTATATATATTCTACCGGTAATACAATAACGTGACCATATATCACTTATCCCATTATATTTACGACATCTGCCCAACAACACAGGGGGGGTCAGTGCCTGTCCGAAGGTGGATACTAAACATACTAAACAGCGTAAAATACAATGACCCATACGAACACTTCAGTTCTACATCTCCGTTAACCACCACCCTTAATCAGTACACTACCGCAAACACAAATACCAATTCAACACCCAGCCTTGATACCGACACAAACCCGCTTGCGTTCAACCATGTCAAACAAACACAATCACGAGAGACCATAGGATCGCCAAAGGTACCCACTCTTTCTCTTGTGTGTGACAAGGATTTATCTGACTCAAGTCATTGGCCAGAGTTAAACAACCTCATGGATGGGTCTCCTCTCCACCAAATTGTGCAGCACCCACGCCAAGATGCTATTAGATTAATCTCGCAGTATCCAATTGATCTTCGAAATCTTTTGAGAGAGCAACTATTAAATGACGTAAAATTCTTAATGACCCCAATCAACTGCGCCACACTACAACTATGATCGAGAGCTTCTGCTAAGGAGATGGCTATTGATATATACGAGCTGGACAGATGTAAAGAGGACAATTGCTTCACTGACAGCTGTAAACGCCGCCTAAAAAAAGGATTTAAACATAGCTGAGGACTCCACATCATCTTTGGACAGGCTACGGTAAGACTTCATTAATACCATAGCGGTTCTCCAAACTCGTATCTGCAAGAATGAAACATACCATGATGAGTTAAAACAAAAGGTAAGGAATATCACGGATGAACTGAACCATGAGAGACACCATAGAATGGTACTACAACATAAAGTCGATAACTTGACAACACAACCAAATGGAACAGGAAGTATACCCTATTCACAAGTATCAGTTCCATACAAGAACTATTTCATATCTGTTCGCTCAGATGAAGGACCTCCCATCAGTCTCGACGACTGGAGCGAAGATCCAGATAATTTGATAGTTATTGATTCAGTTTCTTCCAGTGGCGATTCCGATGACAAACCAACAGAGATATCAAACCGAGTGTCCCAAAATTATTCAGCAAATAATGTCGCTTGCAACGAACATATTACGAACCCCATCAAATCAAAATGGAACAACACGGCAATTTCCAAAGATTCGTCATCAACTATCTGGGACAATAGAACTCATTCCTCCCGTGCCATGAAACAACTACCTCAGTCCCACCAAACCGGAGAGAAGATGAGAGAGACAGAGAATATATTAACCCAAACATTTCGCTTCACAACAGGTACGAGGCCCTGAGTGGGTCCACTGTTGATCTCTCCAACCGCCGTACTAACTCTCCAGTCTCCACTGCCCGGAGACATCCCGACTAACCGGTATTATTGGTATATTGGATAGTTCAAAATATAAGGAATACTGAATAATATAACCTGTATGCTATCCATGGAAATATCCCTGTAACAACTAGAGATTTTGTAACGTTGTTAAACTGGTAGACATCAAGGTTTGGAATGCTACACCTGGTAAATGCCTCCCCATCAACTTTGTCTTGAGGACTGTTGCATGATACCACAGTGTTTCCTAAAATAATAATAGATTATAATATATTTTTCTAAATCACTCAAGTTGGTGAAATTGATAAGTTCTTATTAAAATATTAGTTCTATAATTTTTAGTAATTAATTTTTAATAATAAAGTAATACTTAAGTAAATAATTTTTAATAATTATTAGTTCTATAATCTATAGTCCCCACTATAATATTAGCAACCAGCTGTCTAATGTTCATGTATGCAGATGATGTTGCTATCACGGGAATTCCACCGAAGAGCTCCAGGCCAGTCTAGATAAACTTGAAACTGTAAAGAGAAAACAAGTCTAAAACAAAAGCAATGAAATTCCGCCGTGGTGGCAGATTAGTATCTCTCCAATGGATCTCATCACAAGATTTGTCGGAGTAGAAACTGTTGGAGAGCTACGCCTACGTGCGTCTGCCTTTTGTGTAGCGGCCAGGCGTCAGACAAGGATCACGCCACAACCTGTACCGGAATTCCAACCTCTGTGTCAACCTTTAAACGTGCACTATATTTATATGCACTGGACCACGCCAAAACTTAAGTAACTCTATTTTAAATTCGATCATTTTAATTTCATTTGCCATTTCTATACTTTATGATATATATTTCATGTTTTAATATCCTCCTTAACTTATCCCAGTATACTTGGGTCCTGTCTACTGATTATTTTATGTGCTACAATAGAAACCTTAACCCATGGTGGTAAAATAAACGTCCTTATTTCAAAATATTAGTTCTATAAGAACCAATATTTTTTTAAATTACAACAATATTATAAAGATGGAACATGGATTAGATGTACTGATACCTTTATAGTCAGGTTGGTCAAACAGTATGATTCCATGCATTGGAAGTGCTCTGAGTGAGCTCATGGTTTCAGAGGTTGACAGTTGATTGGTTAAATAGTCAGCTGGTTCTAGAATGTCAGTTGTACCCTGGAAATCATCTTCGTAAAGTATCCACCTATAAGTATAAAGGATGTAAATCGAAAAAACATAATTGTTTAAACCCGAAACGTTTCGTATATAATAATTTAGGCCCTACCTACATATTCTTCATCCAAAACATGTGTATCATATCATTTGGTGAAGTCTCATCGAACAGGAAAGCCAACAGCCTCTCCTAGACACTCATCCATACGTGAACATGCAGTTGAACAGGTACTATACGGTATTCAGTCGGTATTCATTCATACGATATTCATTCACTATACTAGTATAATATTTATAAATTTGTTTACATTTTTCTTTATATTAATTTAGGTTATTTCTGTGTAATTATAATGAATTTGTGGGCCTACCTAGTGTTTTTGATGAAGATGTCTACTAATTTTATACGAAACGTTCCGGATTTTAGCAATTTTATTTTTTCAAATCGCACTACTTGTTTATTATTCTGTTTCAAATTACGATAAAATCCTGGGATCAATCACCATAACTTCGAGGGTCAGAGTAAAACGCGGATCCGGATTCTACATTTAACATTGTCCCTACGGAAGTCGATTTTTTTTACATTTTTATAACTCCCAAAATTAAAACTATAACCTGTTCTATTGACTTTAGTTTATTGTTTTGGTTCAAATAACGTGCCACTGTAACCTGATCCTTTCCCTTAATTTATAATTTTGGAATCCGGATCCGCGTTTTACACATACCCTAACTTCGATTATAAATGATGTGGTTTATACAAATAAATTGTACAGTACTTCTGAAAGGAAATAATGTAAATCAACTTCCTATGTACAAAAGTTGTCTTCACCAAAAGTGCTAAATAAATCGTTTACAAAGTGGCTTGTTAGCTGTGGCTACTCACGTTCCACACTTGACGCTGACTGAACGAACTGCATCCGACATGTTTAGAGCTGCTAATTGAACCGCATTGGTTTCCGAAGAGATATCCACCTTTGTTCCCCCAAAGTTGTCCTCAGTGTAGAGTTCAATGAGAGGCTCACAAACGTTTACAGTTGCAGCGCTGCCAACACCAATTGTAACAGCAATAAGTAGAAGTGTTTCAATTACTGGTACCATTTTGGAAAAACAATGGCGTGGAATTATCTCTAATGAATAATAATTAATTTATTTTAAAATTCAATTATGATAACTATCCACAAATCTATTTAACGAAAAAACGAAATAAGTGCTAATAAATTTCAATTTTAAAAATAGTCCTTTACATGATTACCGCATGTCATTTTAAGTAATAAAGATATGAACTTATATTGCATAGTAATATCCTGAGTAGTCTGGACTGAGTGTAACAGTTATACTCTTTTCTGATCGGATGAGCATAAGCTCAAAAGATGGTATGCTTAAGCATGTAGATGACTTTCTGTTACCTGGGATCATGGATCCGGAAGTCAGGTGGGGACCTTCGAATACGTAAGGGAAAGGCATGGGCAGCCTTGAATAGGCTTTCCAGGATTTGGAAGTCACCGAGAATTAATCGGAAACTTAAGGTCCGATTATTTAGAGCAGCAGTAGTTCCAGTACTCCTCTATGGGAGTCCATGCTGGGCTCTAACTGCTGAGGACACCAAATCTCTGGATGGCACATTCACAAGAATGCTACGCCGGGTTCATTGTGTCAAGTACAATGCACACATCTCCAACCAGACACTATATAACATTGGAGGTGTCTCATTGGTTCCCCCAAGCTTGACACAAGAACAAAATCGCCTCCGCTTTGCAGGACATTGCTTTCGCCGTGAGGACCAGCCAGTGCATAATCTTGTACTTCGGCAGCCTCATGGAGTGAATAAGCATGGTGGACAGCCCATGACATTCTTGAGACGCATCTTAAAGGACACTGGCCTTGAAGATGCGGATGATCTAGCAAATGGCATGGGTGATAGGGAGTTGTGGCGGTGCAATTTTGTCGATAAGCCAGCACAGCATTCTTAAAAATGCAGCTGCAATGCAGCATGCCGATCCTAGTAGTAGTATACTCATTACTCTATCTTGAAGTCCTCAGGATGAACTTCATCAATGCCACATGCTCTATTGGTTTCAATGTCAGCTCTAACCACATGTTTTATCATCAATAGAGACAATTAAAAGCTATTTCCGGCGCAGGAAATATGATGATGTCATCATTAAATCCATAATAAAATTAATTACTCGTTTATTTTGTATATATTTCTGAACCAATAGAATTGGTTAAAATGTGCAAATCACTTGCAGTTTAGTGAAAACCATTCTGATATATGTAGGCCTATACCCTTTCCATTGGATATCTCATACTATTAAAATTATTAACTTTGCTGCTTGATACCAGGCTGAAGAACTCTTTCTAAACGGGTTAATAGGAATTGTCTTTAACTAACTACTGTAGCTACAGTAGTTGCTACGACAAGAGAGCATGTGACAAGGAGAGATGGATCATGTCGTGGAAACAGTGATATCCATTGCTACTAAGCTGCTATTCAACAGAATAATTTGAACCATATAAATAAATCCTGTTGAAATGATTCTGCTCGTGGATGCCAGTTGACAGAACATTGAAGAATTGTCTAGGAGTCAGGCAGTTAGCCATCATCTCTCATCAGAATGTGTAAAAGCTTCTGTGGGATATAACTGGCCCCTTTGCTTCGCAATCCAGTTTCCCCCCAGGCGCTGGAATACTCTAAAAAGGTTCTCTAACTGTATATATATTCCCCTCGCCCGCAAGGTACCGTTATAGGTGTTTTAACGGACATAAAAGTCATTCTGCTATATACGTGTTTTGGCGGACATGGTAAGGCAAAAAACCTGCAATGCACCAAATACCTTTCACAGCTTAGCCGTGATGATTCAGATTGCGACATCTAGCAGCTGGTTGCTGGCATGGAAACAGCCATTGGACGCACGGTTCTTTGTTTGGTTTGAGCCAATCAGAGCGATTTTTTCTGTCGACGTGTAGATATTCGGCCGATGATACTAGGAGTGTTCAGTCTTACTGTTTTTGTGATACTTTGTGTTGTTGCTATCTAGGCCAGGAACACCGGCTCTAGAGTCAATTCGTTTCAGACTTTAGAAGAAACATTAGTAGGCTTAAGATTATTGTACGCGCTTTTGAAGACCTTTAGCAGTTTAACCTGCCAAAATTTATATGTCTTTTGGTTTATAAATAGACTTTAGAAGGTGACATTAGTAGGCTTAAGATTATAGAGCGTATAACTGTTATCGGTCCATATCAGTACATTGTCATATCATATCTTAACCTACCGTCTTAATAGTTTGCTGTTGTTTGGTTGAATATTATTTGGAGAACATTTATAAAGAACCCAAATTTCCCAATTTTCTTGATACACTACAGGTTAGAGAGACGGGTTATATATAGCGATTGCGACTTATATTATTGTGGTTTGTAGTGAATTTAATGCTATTTGATAAGCACTACATGAATCCGTTGCTGTTCTCTTTATATATGATAAAATTCATTGACGGTCGGCAAATTAGTGAGCAGTATTGTGTGTTACCGGTAGTGTGCATGATTGTGACTGATAACTAAGCATTTCCTAAAGAATGCGCCTCATACGTGAATCATAAGCCTTACCGACTTACCGTTGTGATTAGTATAAGTCATATCTCGGTTTACTTAGATAGAGCGCCACGTCCTAAAGGAACTGTTAATATTTCCCGAAAGTAAATAATATTAGTCAGAAATTAATTATTAACGATCAATCGAATAATACAGTACAGTAAGCTTACACTGCAATAATAATCTAAGCCCTCAGAATCCAGCCCCCCGGGTATATCCAGCGGGTGAATGGACGCGCACTAGGCTGGCTTCTGCTAATGTTGTGTTTATTGGTATTAAATATTTGTCACCTTCTAAAGTCTATTTATAAACCAAAAGACATATAAATTTTGGCAGGTTAAACTGCTAAAGGTCTTCAAAAGCGCGTACAATAACAGTTATTGACTTTATTGCAGTAAGCAATAAAGTTGAAAGTACCGGTCAACCGGTAAACCTGAACCGGTACTTCTGTAGGTCAGTAGGCCCAACTGCCAGAACCGGTACTTCTGTAGGTCCGTAGGCCCAACTGTCCTAACCGGTACTTCCAGTGTAAGTACATTAGTATTATTCGATTTTGATTATTGTATACCGGTAGGTCTTAGTATTTAATCAGGGACTGCAGCCCTGATTTTTTATTGAGATTTTACTTATTTCTGTCGGTTTTATTTACATGTAAGTTAATATTGAGCTGAAGACGTGTAAGTCTGCTCAGATTGTTCAGATAATTGTAGGCCGGACTGTTGTTAGATTGTTGTTGGGTTTGGAGAGATTACGGCGTGTGTAGAGTTTGTCCGATAGAGTGCCAGTTAGTAAGTTGGGGCAGCCATAGCTGTAAGGTCAATCCCCTCTTAAAGAATAAGTCGTACTACCGTGTTAGAACGCATACTAACTAACAATTTTGGAATCTGCACATACTGTAGTTTATTTAGGCTTGACAGTATTCTGCCAGCGTTTAGGCCTGTGTTTGTTTGTGTGGTCTGTTCAGGTACCGTAATAGTATTACTCAGATATTTTGTAGGCTGGATTGTTGTCTAGCTATTATTAGGTCTGAAGAGATTGCTGCGTGTGTAGAGTTTGTCCGATAGAGTGCCAGTTAGTAAGTTGGGGCAGCCATAGCTGTAAGGTCAATCCCCTCTTAAAGAATAAGTCGTACTACCGTGTTAGAACGCATACTAACTAACCATTTTGGAATCTACACATACTGTAGTTTATTTAGGCTTGGTGGTAGTCTGCCAGCGTTTGGTTTGTATTTTGTTTGAGTATTCTGTACGGGTAGCGTAATATTTATTATTCAGAGTTTATGCGATTATTCGCAACATTCATGTCCCCAAGTTTATTCCTACAGTAATTGTGTTTGTTACACATACCGTTATAGTTAAATTAACCCCGGTACTACACGGGCTGCTTGGCGTAGGAAAAGACTGGTGACTTTGTGCTTCGGTCACTCCAGCAGATGCCGTGGTTCTTTTAACTGTTCAAGTATATTTAACTACTGATTATTTGTTGTACCAGTACTTGTACCTAATTTAGGGTTTAGTGTACAGTGCTTTCCGAAGTAATTAGTGTGTAGGCAGTATATTTGTGTTGTAAAGTGGTTAATAGGCATGCTGGATCTGGTAGTCCGCGGTAATTAACTTCTAGGTAGGAACACTCCGTGATACATAACGTAGTACCTATAGCGATACGGTTATAGGTCGTCAGGCGGTGGTATTTTCCTATCTGGACAACGCAGTGTATTTACTACTACTTATTATTTTCAAATACCGTAGTACCCTGTCCGTTGTAATAACCAGAAAATCTAACCCTTTGTTAGGCTGGTTTGTAGACTTCCTGTAAAATTACCCTAAAAATTCGTACGTAATATTTTTGTTGTGTTTAATTAGAGATTTAATCTCAACCATATCGTAAGTAATTTGTAGTATTAAGTAACTTAGGTAAATTAGAATTATCTGTTTTAGTGTCCCATAGGTAACACTTCACTGAGAGCGCACAGCTTCTGTGTAGTGACTTCCCCAGAAATAATAACATTTATTTCAAATATTGACAAAACCCTTTTAAACGGGTATATATCTATTATAAATCAACTCAAACGATTTATAAATAGTAGGCCTGCCATACAACAACTAGGTCTCAATATCAGTTGGACTACTGCTTAAATAACGGTAACAAAGTAAGTTAAAGTAACCAAGTAACCCTAAAATATTCAGAAATTCAATTATTCTAAAATAATTGACATACCGGTATTTACCATAGGCTTATTATATTTATTTCTATAAATTTGAGCTGAAATCATACCGGTATTCTGTAATTAATTCTAGTTCATAATTATACTTATATATACTATAAGTGTAAGCTGCATACCGGGATTCACGATAGGCCTATTATATATTTATATATATTTGTGCTAAAATTATATACCGGTACTCTGTGACAAATCTAGTCTGTAATAATACTTATATATATACTATAAGCATACCGGTATTCTAATATATTATATATATATCACGCTACACTGAGTAGCAGTATCGGTAATTAATTGTTAGGCTAACAGTGATACTGAATTACTAGACTTACTTTAACTGTATTTATAGCCGTAGGCATTCAACTGTGTAAACAAACATGTCAGACGCAACCCAATCACTGTCAGATAGTCTCTTAGAAAGTGTTAGAATGAGTATTAGACTTAGACAGCGTATTAAAAGGATCTGTGACCAAGATCAAAGTATAGAACATCCCAGATCCAAGTCTAAGTCACCTACTATTGTAAAAAAGGCCATCCCTACAGTAGTAGTGTCAGACCCTAGGCTAGTAGAACAACGTAGGTCTATCATCGGCACTCGGGCCCAAGTCAAGCGGGATCAAGAAGCAGCTGTCAAACCGCAGCAACATCCTAGCCAAGAACCTAGTTCTCAGCGGCCCGATAGCTCCAGTAGTTCGGATACTGCTGAGCGGACACCCGAAAGCGGAGCGAAGATGGCGGATACGGTTTATGATGAGCGGCCAACCTATGAAGAATCAGTCGACGCCACTTCTTCTCAAGTGGAAAGCGAAGTGGAAAGCGAATTAACAGCAGCAGAGAAGCCGCGAACTAGAGACGCCATTGACATCTATCTGTCAGACTATCAGCGATTCATAGGAGACGAAGAGTTGAGGAGACGACTGTCTGGACTTCGCCCTAATAGTGAAGGAACCAAGCTTGTGTTGGACGCAATCGATGCGGAAATGTTAGCTGCGAACCAAGCTAAATTTGATGAACGACTCCGCCTCGTTAGAGTCCAAGAAGAACAAATAAAGAAAAAACAGATAGAGGAACGAGGGGCAGCAGCAATAGCAGCGGCAATGGCAGAAGTAGAAGCAGAAAGAAAGGCAGCGGAAGTAGAAGCAAAAAGAAAGGCAGCGGTAGCAGAAGCAGAAAGAAAGGCGGCAGCGGCAATGGCAAAGGCAGTGGCAGAAGCAGAACGGAGAGCGTCTGAGGAGACTACCCAACTGGAGTTGGAAAATCTGCAAGAGACGCAAGACTACATAAATAAACAGCTAACTGCTAGTCGAATGCAGATGATGAGACGATCTACTCCAAAACGCCAGGGATACACATCATCGGAGGAAAGCGAAACCACCGATCCTGAAGGCGGAGGAAATAGATCTCGTCTAAGCAGGCGTAGAAAAACATCTCACCGTCATAAACTGCCTGATTTGCCCCCAGCTGTCAGAAGACAACTAGCTAGCACAGACTTAGGTAGTACAGAACCCACAGACCAAATTATTAAGGTCAAAAGACTCCCTACCATAGTTGATGAGCCTGAAATAATTAGGCCTGTCGTTCCCAAAGTCACTCCTGTGCTAGAGACCCCTGTACTTCCAGAGCTTAACTCTAAGTTCCCTTTACACAGTACTACCCTGCCTGTACCCGGTAGAACAGTCCATGAGAATATCCCTGTCCTGGAAGCTGAGAGAGAAATCAAAGATTTGTCTCCCGTCGTCCCGCGTCAGCCCGCTACAATGTTGGCGACTCCCGCTTCGGCGGTTGAGTGGGTAGAGGAGGGACGGCGGGGGATGAATCTCCTGCTCGGACAGATGCAGGAGACTGTCCACCAACTTAAGGGAACAGTAAGGGAAGGTAGGGCCGAATTGCAAGAAGTGCAGCAAAGTATCGCGCTAGAACGCGACAAATTAGTCAACATACCAAAGGGTATACCCATACCCCCTGTAACATTGTGTCAGCCTGTTAGGTCTGAAGTATTACATGCGCAAGGTGTGGAGCCTACACGCATCTATACTGCTAGTGAAGTAGAAACTCCTATAGCAAACCCTATTGGGGGTGATTGTAGACCTGTTGTTAATGATATTCCTTATAGACCTGATAATGATCCGAGAAATTTATATACCGATAATTCGATATTCAATAACACGATGGCCCAAGAAAGCTTTACGCGTCAGATGGCTAGAACAGAAGCCCGCCAAGCGGTCAAAGTGGGAGAGATCGTCAAATTCAATGGAGATGAGATGAAATGGTTACCTTTCAACGAATATTACAAAGACAGCATACAAAACTCTGTACTATCTAACGGAGAGAAACTTAGGTTCCTCATCAAGTGCTTGGAAGGACCTCCCAGGTTAATGGCGTTAAAGTTTATTGGACATCCAGAAGGATTAAGACAAGTATGGGATACATTAAACATCAGGTATGGTAACAAGGATAACATAGCTAAGTATTTGTATGCAAAATTAGTAGCCCCCCGACACTTCCTTAGTAGCGGGATTATAGAGTTTTCCGATGAAATTCAGGAAATCTGTAGACAATTGGACTGGTTAGGTAAGTCTCATGAATATCAGAGTTCCATGGTTATTGGAGCAGTAGTCTCTACTTTACCCAAGGGTGGAGTATGTACACGTTGGGACAAGAAAGTGTTGTACATGAATGAACAACAACGACGAAGCCCTACCATGACTGATCTCATGTCCTTCTTAGATGGTGAAGTAAAACTACAACTCATCAAGCAGTCCAGAGAGAAAACATCGGAAAATAAGGTAAGTGAGAAACCTGCTTCTAGGAGAAGAGTAACACCGGTGTGTTACACTGACGACGGCGAAAGCCAAGCTTCTCAAGAAGAGGACAGCGGGAAAGACACAGCAAAATCTTACTATGACAACAAGACCTATAAAGACGTAAGTAAATACAAGTCTCGAATCAGTGACAGGAGAGAACAGGTAACAACAACTCCTCCTACGTCTCCTAAGAGAATTCACGGAAGAAAGCCCGAAGAAAGAACGAGAGTGCATAACGTTACCCAAGGTAAGGTGAGTAACATCAAACCAAAATGTGCGCTGTGCGACGGGCCCCACCGTTTGAGTGCGTGTGCTGAATTTCTAAAGAAATCCCCTGTAGACAGACGTACAGTCCTGTGGAATAAGCGGTTATGCTATAATTGCCTCAGATCAGGACACCAACGGCGAACCTGTTACTCCGACGTAAAGTGTGCAAAGTGTGGCGCGAAACATCACATCTTGTTACACAGTGAGTTCGAACGAGACAACCCGAGTCAGGTAAGTGAGCCCGAACTACATGTCCAATTCAGTGATGTAAATGACACTGATCAAGAGTCTGAGATGGACGGATTCTATACTGACGAATTCTCCGACGCCAACGAATCCTGTTACCTAATAAATACCTCAGTGTATCGAGCACTTACTTATGAAAAGGACACCAACAATGAGTTTCCCCCAACTACTTTTGCCAAACAACCATCTTGGAAAGCTCCAACTTCCAACGTAGGAATCAGAGAATTTCCTGTAGTGCAGGTAAGAGTTCATGGTCCTAACAAAAGTTACATAGTGAACGCCCTCCTTGACTCCGGCAGCACAGGAACATTCATCGATCAAGAACTAGCCGAAGATATTTTTGCTGGACAACCCAAATTCCGGACTAAATTGAATATGTCAGGAATTATGCAGGTTTGGAAATCTACCCTAACGGCAGACTACTATGTAGGTGTGTTGTCCACCCCCCAGGATAAATTAGGAGCACAAGGTATAAGGTCGGTAAAAATGGTGGCTATAAAGAACTTCGCTGCTACCCAAGCAGACCTTTATAATTGGGACGAGGATGAGAGCATCCAACATCTTAAGATACCTCGATTCCAGACAGATTATCCTGGAGTGCAAATACTCATCGGCCAAAATGCGCATGAGGCGCTCGAGACATTGGAGAAACGGCCTGCTCAACCGCAGCCACTACAAACCTATGCGGTAAGAACTAGAGTAGGTTGGTACTTCACTGGCCCTTCCCGTAGAACTCTCAAAGAGAGATTACCTCAACAACAGGTATACCAAGTAAAGGAATGGGAAGTGGAGAGCAGTGATGTGGACGATCCAACTGAGGGAACACCATACTCCTCAGATAATGACGATATTAACTCCAATGTAGATCAATGGAGACATTGCCTTGGGACGATTAATCCAGCCGACATCGCTTCCAGAGGAGCAACTCCTCAAGAACTGATAGATACTCCAGGCTGGTTAGGTGGATCCGACTTCTTAAGTAAAGAAGAAGAAGAATGGCCTCCTCATCTTACCCCGGCGGAGATTAGACAGGCCAAGGGAGCGGAGAAAGTAACACAACAACTCAATCGCCCAGCTGGTCGTTTATGTTTACTGGAAAGAGACCGAAAACTGTCCGGAAACTATGGAAGGCAAGATACTCTTCCTACGACCACTTCCCTAATCCGACAAATATCTAGGGACTCCATAACGTAATAACATATGGAGTGGGCGTGTGACTATATCATTTTATATTTGTTTTTATTTTATATTTATGTATGTATTATTATGTAATTTTATTATAATCGTTTCCTTTAATTTTATTTAGTAGAATGTTATTTTAGTGATTATTTAGTAGATTAGTGCAATATATTAGTGTTTATTACGTACGTAATTACTTATAATATATATTTAGTGCGACGGCAAGAAAATAATTATTTTTCTCTTTCCTTACTGTCCGTATCATATTATAAATACGTGACTACAGTAAGATGAAATGTCCGTACTTCTTAAAGTACAATAAAGCCACTACTATATTCAAGTATTATTGGTAGGCAGAGTATTAGGAATGCAAAGTTCAGATCCTCGTGTCTCGGCTAAGCCAAGCTCTGGGTAGACCTTGGAAACGACTTGCCTCTTCACACTGACATTGCTTCGTGCGATATTGCTCTTCTACCTTATATTAAATAATACATATAGTAGCGTGATGTCCCTCTAACAGTAGCGTGAAACGCAAATAAATCTGTTAAACCTTTTCACCATCTGTAATTCTAGTCGATTAAGATATCGCGGCACCCACCGATATACTTGAAAGACAAATTCTAGAATCAGTGGTTAACGTCCCCAGACAAGCTCTGGAATAAATCGGTGCCCATCTTAAATATTAATTTAATATTTAGTAAAATCTGTAAAATTCAGATCCTTTAAATTTCTAGTCAATTAAGATATCGTAGCACTTACCGATATTCTTAAAAGGCAATTTTCTAGAATTAAGGATCCTCAGTCCCCAGACATGCTCTGGAATAAAAATTGTGTCAATCTTAACATCAAATAATAAAATTCACGGGAATAAATTTAAATTCATATTTTTTAAATGAATTTCATAAATTGTCATTTTGCGCAATTTATAACATTCCCAAAATTCCATTAATTAATAGATCATGGGAGCGGAGATTCATCCTATTGAGTGCATTAGAGTGCGAGAATCTCCAACATATAGTCAATAGCCGATAAAATTAATAAAATCATACATAAAGAGGATATTGACAATTAAAGAATTATTATTAAATAGCATCCCAGATCTGTATGCATGATAATTACCCTAATTCTACCGCTAGCATTCCATAATGTCACCATAGCAACACCCACGCTAGAATTAGAAGCAAGTTAAAAGAACAACAGAAAGCTTGTCCCATTGCATTGCATAGAGAATACATAGCACACTGTTAGTATCCAAGGATACACAGTAATAACGTGACATTCTGGAAGGCACTGACTAACGGACAAATGGCCTGTATGTGTACAATTGGTGACAGTTGTGTGGAATTTGTGCGTTTGTAGGTGAATGTTACTGCTAAGGTGTGTTTACAGTAGCTAGTCGCAATTGTGAAAGTAGCCCAACTCTCCTATAGAAAGAACCTAAAGTGGATTCAAGCCTTTGGGACGGACAGTGGAGTGACTTGTGCCGGTTGTCGTTGTCGTGCTGTTGCTACATGTTGGCGTAAACACCGCGACGACGATACATCGGCGCTGAGAATCCCACTGTCCGGGGGCAAAGAAGGTAGGCAGCGACGCCCGCTCGCCTAAACATAAACTCATTATAATATTAATCAACCCAAATAGCAGATATGACGGAGTTGATAGAAGATGATCTTGGTATCAGGGAGCGATATACTCTACCTTTACAAGCATTTGTGGATAGCTTGATACGCGGTGAAGCCGATCCAACCATTACGGAGGACGATGGTCGTTATATCGAACCGCCGATGTCCCAAGAGCAACTTACACGTGAATTGGACTATCGAAAATTCACCGCTCGCTATACGCATCGTAATAGTACGTATATGGACTTCCTAACTACCGGCCATCCTATCGATTTACATGATACGGACGATGTAGACACCGAAAGGGAAATGGTTCTATTTAAATATCATACCCAGCGGCGTCGTAACGATAAACCGAGAATAGATCACGAAAATTCTATTCGTAACAGACTGAGAAGACGAACCAATATGCCTAGAATCTGAGGAGATTCAGCCTATCGCGCTCGGAACAGCGACAACGATTACATCCTAGAATGGTATCAAGGTCCACAGTGTCTCACTGCGTACGATTATCGCCATGCCAACTATGTTTCTCGGCAACGTTGTCGGTTATGCGCATCGAGAGACCATGTTACGCCCATGGACACAAACGTCCGCTGTTCCTATTTCCACGAACAACCGGCGATGGAAATTTATTGCGCGTATTGCAGATTTAATAATTTGCACATTTTTGCGGTTTGCCCTCAATTTATGACTCAATGTCACCATTGTCAACTAAAGGGACATGCCAGTTTCGATTGCCCTTTTAATCGCGATTTGGAAAGCGTAGATGAAATGATCACACTACGTTACATCAGAGCTTGGGAAGCGAACGCTGATTTACATTGTGATTCGCGCCATCGCTATTATCCTGGATGCGCTTACGAAGGAATTTATGCGTTCCATCCTTATCTATTCGCTTCTGTCGAACAGAAATCACGCATATCAAGTTACGAGCTACTGAAGCGCGTCGGAGAATGTATTTCAACCAAATTCGTACGCAAATTTCTCAGGAGTGTTAATCCTAGCGACCTTCATTCCTATAACTTAATCAATCATATCCGTCAGGATCCGGACTATGGAGACTTGTTTGTTAACTCACACCCTGAGTTACAGGAAGTATATCGACGGCCTTACGAATACCGAGCCCGCGAACGCGAGTTGGAAAGGACCATTAAACCCCGGAGGTTTCTAACTGCCTATGGTCCACCCACGGCCCTCGTTCAGACCACTCGTAAAGGACCCGTAAGAGCGGCTGTCTTGAAACGAGCTCTCAAAGCCGTTAGACCCCTCTCCCCTGACGTTGATGTCAATCAACCCGGTACTTCGACTGGCGGATACACCGACCATAATCCTACACCCTCTGATGCAATCATATTGCACCCTTCACCCAGGAGTTATAGCCCTCCTTGTAAAGTGGCTCGCCCCAAAGAGAAAAGGACTCTGGCTAGCTTTAAAAAACTGCGTAAACGCCGTCCGCACAAGAAAGACTAACTGTTTAGAGTATTTACGTATATTAGAAACTGTGATTTTGTATATTTTATAGACTCAAATCCCATTTTCTGGGAGCGGTGTAAAAGCTTCTGTGGGATATAACTGGCCCCTTTGCTTCGCAATCCAGTTTCCCCCCAGGCGCTGGAATACTCTAAAAAGGTTCTCTAACTGTATATATATTCCCCTCGCCCGCAAGGTACCGTTATAGGTATTTTAACGGACATAAAAGTCATTCTGCTATATACGTGTTTTGGCGGACATGGTAAGGCAAAAAACCTGCAATGCACCAAATACCTTTCACAGCTTAGCCGTGATGATTCAGATTGCGACATCTAGCAGCTGGTTGCTGGCATGGAAACAGCCATTGGACGCACGGTTCTTTGTTTGGTTTGAGCCAATCAGAGCGATTTTTTCTGTCGACGTGTAGATATTCGGCCGATGATACTAGGAGTGTTCAGTCTTACTGTTTTTGTGATACTTTGTGTTGTTGCTATCTAGGCCAGGAACACCGGCTCTAGAGTCAATTCGTTTCAGACTTTAGAAGAAACATTAGTAGGCTTAAGATTATAGAGCGTATAACTGTTATCGGTCCATATCAGTACATTGTCATATCATATCTTAACCTACCGTCTTAATAGTTTGCTGTTTTTTGGTTGAATATTATTTGGAGAACATTTATAAAGAACCCAAATTTCCCAATTTTCTTGATACACTACAGGTTAGAGAGACGGGTTATATATAGCGATTGCGACTTATATTATTGTGGTTTGTAGTGAATTTAATGCTATTTGATAAGCACTACATGAATCCGTTGCTGTTCTCTTTATATATGATAAAATTCATTGACGGTCGGCAAATTAGTGAGCAGTATTGTGTGTTACCGGTAGTGTGCATGATTGTGACTGATAACTAAGCATTTCCTAAAGAATGCGCCTCATACGTGAATCATAAGCCTTACCGACTTACCGTTGTGATTAGTATAAGTCATATCTCGGTTTACTTAGATAGAGCGCCACGTCCTAAAGGAACTGTTAATATTTCCCGAAAGTAAATAATATTAGTCAGAAATTAATTATTAACGATCAATCGAATAATACAGTACAGTAAGCTTACACTGCAATAATAATCTAAGCCCTCAGAATCCAGCCCCCCGGGTATATCCAGCGGGTGAATGGACGCGCACTAGGCTGGCTTCTGCTAATGTTGTGTTTATTGGTATTAAATATTTGTCACCTTCTAAAGTCTATTTATAAACCAAAAGACATATAAATTTTGGCAGGTTAAACTGCTAAAGGTCTTCAAAAGCGCGTACAGAATGCTTCATGGTTTCTTGCATGTTTTTTGATTCTTTAGGCCTATTGATATTGAATCCCTCCTGGTGAGACAATTGCTGCAAATCAAACCACTTTATGATGTTCCCCCAACTTTAAGTACAATGGAGTTTCCTTCAGGAGGGTGGCGGCACCACTTATTTATTATTGTGGTTAACTATGTGCTGGAAATATTTATAGGCAATTTTACCTACCTAAAAACATTACGAAAAAAACAAATGTAATTTTATTGCCGTGCTGTTACGTTTGTGTAAACATATATAATATTCTGAGGCTTTGCATATAACAACTAACTGTAATCCTTGAAATTCAATAATTACTGAGTAGTAACCACATGGTTTATATACTGGTACTGCAATGTATGCGTGACACCCAGCATGATAAATTATATTTCTTCATCATTAACCATCATCATTATCACTGCAGATGTTAAATTCCCAAGTTACGCAATCTTATAATATTATTACGATTGCTATCTATGGCTAGGATATTTAGCCACTGTAATTGAGAGGTTAATATTGCAATAATGACAACCATTGGTCTAACTATACACTGAGCGTGAGCAAGCAGGGCGAAGAAGTGGTATCCATTCGGTATTTAAAATGCAAACTTTTAAATGCTTCCCCTTGGGTTTGGGGGGGGGGGGGGGGGTGCTGGTACACCTGCACCTTCATTCACACCAACACAAAGGATGCAACACAGTGAAAGGAACCAAAACAATAAGCAAGAATTATGCATATTGTAGAAATCCCAATTTAATTGAGAATCAACAGCTTGCAATATATCCCTGATGCTGATTCCAATTTTTTTTAATTTTCTTGTAATTATTTTTATTCCATAGTTAATGCTCATTATTTAAATAACTTACTAAATATATTTTTTTAGATGTTACCTAGTAGCACGTTATTATAACCAAAATAATAAACAAAATTCAGCCGAAAAGGTTGCAGTTTTATTTTGGAAAATTATTAAAAATACATGTTATTGATAATTAATATATTTTACACTCTTAGAAAAAATTTTGTTGGTTGAAATACATTTTGTTTGAACCGTTTATTGGATTATACAGCCAGTTTCTTCGAAAATTTTTTCAATTTGATTAGATCCATATATTTAAATAAATATTTTGTTAAAATAAATATTTTTTGACCAAATATATTTTGTATTTTGACCAGATTTATCTTTTCAAATAAATTGAAGAAATGTTTTGGTTAAGTGACAAAATAATGCGATTCAATTAATATAACTAACTTATATTCCAATTAGTAATATTATTTTATCAACAATCATGTGATTGATCGCAAATAAATCTTGCAATAACGAGCTGATACCGATCGCTCTGGATTGAGAAACTTGAGGAACACCAGCGAAATTCTCTAGTTAATTTAATTATTGCAGGCCTAACTACTGTAAATCACAGTGGTGGTGTAAATCAGTGTTTTGCAGTCTGTGGCTGTTATGGTTGAAAATTTATTTTTCTATGAACACAGTGCCACGTATCTTCTAAAGAAACCTACGGTTAAGAAGAGCATTTCTGGTAAGATGTAAGAAACTGTCATCCCTTCTGGAAAACTCTATTTCCGTTGGATCACAGGAAAAAGAAAACTTAAAGCTCTTTCAACAGTCGAAGAGTCGTGCCAACCAGGGCGATCGATGTCTCGGGCGAAGGTACACAACCTATAAACGAAATTGAATTTAAAGTTCTGCGATCCCAGTGTGATTTGAGCTGGAATCACTTGATATATAATGGTTACACTAAAGGTGAACATGAAGATACTTCTTCTTATCGGGTGGTTGGATTGCACTAAGATGAGTTGATATTTCCCGATTTTTCATATTTGAAAGATAACAGTGTCATTTACCAGTGTATTAATTTTGATTTTCATACACTTTCGACGTTATCCAAAAGGGAAAATGTAAATAAAAACTCACTCTTTAAGATAGTTTTCTTGCACTAGCAGCTTCTCTCCTTAAAGTTCCTGCTCCTACATCTGTTAATGAAGAATTTATATGTAAGGCCCTTATTGAAATTCCGTCGCGATTGTGTAACAAGGTATCGGTGCACCTTTCAAAGGGTGCATCTCGGAAGGTGTGGAGACCTTCCATTAAGGACTGTATACTTTCGTTTATAATGGAGGCTGTTGATCATGCCGACATGGATTCCCTTATTGGCGAGATGGCTGATAGCTACATTGATAAGAAAATTCCAATAAATCCTTTTGTGGTGTTCCTAAAGGATAGCCGACAAGGTGTTGTAATTTACAACGAACATCGGTTTCTTCACCCTACTGTGATCCATAGGCTGTAGACTAGATATGGCATTTAAGTTGGCACCTAGATGACCAACGAGCCAGCCTTCAGGCCTGTTTATTCCTTGAACACATTTTTATGGTGTGCCTTTAACCCAACCGTCTTCCAAGGTATCAGCCATTCAGTGTGACACTGAGACAGTGACACTGAGACACAGACACTTTATATAGTGTTTCTCTTTAGTCACTACTTACTAGGACTTTTTTTAATATTTTAAATGTATCATTGTACAAACTGAGTCTTCTAATAAACTCAACAGTCTTCGTATCGAAGGTATCCGGCACAGTATCTGTGAAATATTATTTTTTATATACCTTTTTAAATCTGGTAACTGAAATTTTTCTTGTTTAATTATTTTTTTAGATTGTACAGCAATTTTTCAATTAGAGTCCCGAATAGACGGGGCGACACACGGCTGGGGCGACACACGGCAGGGGCGACACACGACTGGGGCGACACACGGCTGGGGCGACACACGGCTGGGGCGACACACGGCTGGGGCGACACACGGCTGGGGCGACACACGGCTGGGGCGACAAACGGCTGGGGCAACACACGGCTGGGGCGACACACGGCTGGGGCGACACACGGCTGGGGCGACACACGGCTGGGGCGACACACGGCTGGGGCGACACACGGCTGGGGCGACACACGGCTGGGGCGACACACGGCTGGGGCGACACACGGCTGGGGCGACACACGGCTGGGGCGACACACTGCAGGGGCGACACACGGCTGGGGCGACACACGGCTGGGGCGACACACGGCTGGGGCGACACACGGCTGGGGCGACACACGGCTGGGGCGACACACGGCTGGGGCGACACACGGCAGGGGCGACACACGGCTGGGGCGACACACGGCTGGGGCGACACACGGCTGGGGCGACACACGGCTGGGGCGACACATGGCTGGGGCGACACACGGCTGGGGCGACACACGGCTGGGGCGACACACGGCTATTAATTTTTGAAAAAAAATCCACCCACAATAAAATTATCTTATACCAGACACCCCACCCCGACTATGAATATTTTCTAAAAAATTTTATTATAATGAGTAAAAAACTGTTGTTCTCATAATTGAGACTTGAAAGAGAAAGAAAGCAAATTTGGCCTGTATAAAAATCGTTTGAAAAATTTTGTTTTCCGCCCACCACGTATATTCCAACCACCCAGATTATTAGCATAATGAATTTTTTCCAACGACCACGTTTGTTCCACCCCTTGCGTCTATTCGGGACTTCAGAGTACATACATTATATAATGTTGTCTTGTTCTCTGTTTACCGTAGAGGACTTGTTTGGTTCTATATTTAGGCATTAATATTTTTGAAGTATAGGTACAGTTACTATTATTATTTATAAATAAGTTTAAGTAGGCCTATTCTATTAGTTATATTCGCTTTAAGTATACTATTTCATTTCACCTTATAACAATTATATATTTAAAAAAAAATTAAATTATTTTTATGTCAAAAAATCGATTTACCCAATATTTAAAAATCCCGCTAGTATAGTTAGAGATCTTTATGTATAAATTATGGCTGGTAAATTATTAATATAATAAGCCAATAAACAGTTTAGTTATAGACTATCCTAAATTAATATATAATAATTTATTAATTAGTTAAAATATATATAAATGTAATTCTTAAAATTGGTTTAAATTCTATTGGTGCAGTTTGAACGGTAATATACTGTAGATTAGTATAACTAAACTGTTTATTACATAATATTAATATTTTCCCAGCCGTATTTTCTACAGTATATAAAATCTAACGGGATTTTTAAATATTTACCGTGCTTTGCTTAGTGGTTCATCTGTCTGTTATTCTGGACTCTGGTGTATAAATTAAATTACAACCTGACGACGGTTCGATGGTCTACCGAAAGTAGTCCGAAATGTAGCAATGTAGTAATTGTTCTATTTTTCTCCCCATCTATTGTTCCGGTTTAAACATTTTAAAAATTAAATTCCATATTTTATTGTGTTTTTTTTTCCAGTTTATATTGTGCTAACTTCATTGAAAAGTCTTTTAATTTTTTTGTCTAGTTTGTATATCAGTATGTATATAAATTTCATGTGTCTGTCTGTCTGTTTGTATGTCCAAGCTATACGTTTCTACACACAAGCACCAAATCTGAGCTCGCGATACATCGAACGATAGCTCTCGTCACGAGCACGTGCACTGTCGCTATATCGAGTCTTATTTTAAGTGTTTGTAAATTTCGTGAATTCGGTACCGGTTGTGCAGTAGGCCTAGCAGTTCATTCTGTCACTCTACATGTTGGGTCTCGACTATTATGCTACTTTTTCATGCGCATCTACGTGATGCAGACTGCCCCGAGCACATAGACGTGAAACGTCGTTATATCGAGGCAAATTTTATGCATCATTTATGCGTGAATGCGTATTTGTGGTCAAATTGGGCTATTATTCAATAACAATTTTCAGCCAAATTTGTCAACCAGCAGGAAACTCTATAAAAGCGGTTGCACCAACAGACTCAATCTGTTCTAAATGATACTTTGCAGATACGTCCCTGACCATAGACTGTGTGTTTGGGAAGACACTGATCAATCGGCAGTTCTCCAGTCTGCCGCTAGGGGGCGAAATGTCAGAAACTGAAAACCTTCCCCCATCTCGTTATTATCAATGCCTTTTAGCTGATACGTGGCAGAGGTCTATTACACCATAGGCTGTGTGTTTTCGGAGGATGCTGACCAATCTGCAATTCCCCAGTCTGCCGCTAGGCTAGGGGGAGAAATATCTGAAAGTGAAAACCTTATCCCATTTCGTTGTTTATAATGCTTTTTGCTGATACTTGGCAGAAGTCGACTACACCATAGACTGCGTGTTTGTAGAGAACTCTGAATAATCTGAAATTCCTCTGTCTGCCGGTAGGGGGCGCAATGTCTGAAAGTGAAAACCTTCACCCATTTCGTTGTTTATACTGCTTTTTTGCTGATATTTGGCAGAGGTCTACTACACCAAGACTGCGTGTTTGGGGAGGAGCTAGAACCAGTCTGCATTTCTCCAGTCTGCCGCTAGGGGGCCAAATGTCTGAAAGTAAAAACCTTATCCCATTTCGTTATTAATAATGCCTTTAGGCTGACACTTGGCAGAGGTGTGTCTGGAGAGGACGCCGAACAACCTGCAGTTCTCTATTCGGCCGCTAGGAGGCGAAATGTCTGAACGTGAAAACCTTATCCCATTTTGATGTTTATAATGTTTTTAGGCTGATACTTGTCAGAGGTCTACTACATCAAAGACTGCGTGTTTGTGGAGAACTAAGACCAATCTGCAACAGCTCTGTCTGCCGCTAGGGGGCGCAATGTCTGAAAGTGAAAACCTTTATGCATTTCATTGTTTATAATGCTTTTTTGCTGATACTTGGCAGAGGTCTACTACACCATAGACTGTGTGTTTGGGGAGGAGCTAGAACCAGTCTGCATTTATCCAGTCTACCGCTAGAGGGCCAAATGTCTGAAAGTAAAAACCTTATCCCATTTCGTTATTAATATGATTTTAGGCTGACACTTGCCAGATGTGTAGTACACCATAGGGTGTGTGTCTAGGTAAGACGCCGAACAAACTGCAGTTCTCCATTCGGCCGCTAGGGGGCGAAATCTCTGAAAGTGAAAACCTTATCCCGTTTCGTTGTTTCTAATGCTTTTAGGCTGATACTTGTCAGAGGTCTACTACACCATAGACTGCGTGTTTGTGGAAAACTCTGCCCAATCTGCAATTTCTCAGTCTGCCGCTAGAGGGTGAAATGTCTCAAGTGAAATCCTTCTCCAATTTCATTATTTCTAATGCTTTTTTGCTTATACTTGGTGTTGTGAACTATGATATAAGGTTCAGGGGAAGAGTAGAATAACTATGACTAAATATTATTCTCTATATACTCATACATGCCGGTACTGCGCCTAAGCAATACCGGTACTGCACCTAAGCAATACTAATATACTGACTGTATAACCCGTAGGCCTACCAGCTGACACCGAAGTAATGGTTGCCATGCAACGCACTCAACAATATCCCTAATACCAAGTAGTAGTATTCCCACACCCCCTTTCGAGCTCGAAGTGCGTCACTTGGCGAGCTGACAGTTTATAAGTTTGTGAGGGGGGTTAGAGTCTGTCCGGCTGTCTGCGTGCCCGTTGAGGGTATTTGCGTACCGGCACGTTTTTTACATCCTCCAGGGGTGTGCCCCAGGCGACGCCCTTGGTCCGCCGTGCGGGTGTAGGGGTTTCTGGAGTGGTGGTTGGTTCCTCTTGGTTGGTCGAGGTGTCTGGAAGAAGGAACCGTCTGTTCCGGTCGAGGGTCCGTCCGGACGGCATCCGGATGGTATACCGGCGGTTTGCCCTGGCCTCCGCGACTGTGCCAGCGCGGTCCCATCGTTTGGTGGTCGGGTTCTGTATCCTGACGTGGGTGCCAATGGGCAACGATGGGAGGGCTGTTGTGCCCCTATTGTAGTGGGCCGACCGAGTCTCTTTTAGAGTCGGTGTGATCCGGTCGAGTTCCGTCCGGGCCGCTTGGTGGGTCTGGGCGAACGCACTGTGGTGTGCCGGTACCCGCGAACGCATGGGGTGGCCGTACACCGTCTCGGCCGGCGAGAGGCCACTCTCCCGAGGGCCGTTGCGGAGTTCCAGGAGTCCTTCCTGGAACTTCTCACTGGTGATGTTGCCTCCCGTTTTGATTAGGAGGCCCTTTATGGCTTTCACGGCCGACTCTGCGTGGCCGTTTCCCTGGGGATACTCTGGGGATGAGGTGACGGGAGTGACTCCCCAGGTGTGGAGGAACGTTGTCAGCATTGCAGCCGTGAATTGGGTACCGCCGTCCGACCGGAAACGGGTCGGTACACCATACTGGGTGAACCAGGTCCGGAGGGCGTCGACCGTCCGGGCTGCAGTGGGTGCGGACGGGAACGAGTATACGTCCGGCCACCCGGAATAACGGTCGGCCACGACGATGTAGTGGCTCCCTCCCGACTGGAAGAAGTCGGCAGATATATACTCGAATGGACGCGTGGGTTGTGGTTCCTCCAACATGGGTTCCTGGGCCAGACTGGCACGTTGCGTGAGGCAGTCGCTACAGCTGGAGACTGTTGTCCGGACGTCGTTGCTCATGCCCGGCCAGTAGACGCACTGGCGGGCACGACGCAGAGTTTTCTCCACCCCCTGGTGGGACGAGTGGAGGTGGGCTAGGGTTGTCCTTCGCGCCGCTGTAGGTATCACAATGCGCCGCCCGTGTAGGACGAGGTCCCGGTCGGTGGTCAGTACGTCCCTGACCGACCAATATATCCGGACGGCCGGGTCCGACCGGGTGGATTCCGGGAATCCTGCTTCCACCGCGCGGAGCAGGGCCATATAGCCGGGGTCGTCCCGGGCTTCCTTGGAGAGAGCCTCCAGCACTGGATCGGCGAGGTGCTCGGCGAGTGGGCCAGTAATTTCGGCGGCAGTTTGCGCTGTGACGGCGCATAGGTAGTTCGCCATGTCGCCGTCGTCAACGAGGTCGTCCTGCGTCGGGTCGTCGACGGGAGCGCGGGATAAGGCGTCGGGGATGGCGTGGTCTTTCCCCTTCCTCCAGGTGGTAGTAAACTGGTAGCCGGCCAGTTTGCTTTTAAGCCGCTGGAGGCGTGTGTTGTCAGTTGCGTCGATGGTATATTTGTCGAGGATGGTCACCAACGGTTTATGGTCCACGATCAGTTCGAAGTGTGGGAGGCCTAGCAGAAAGAGGCGACATTTCTGGACCGCCCACGCGACGGCTAGCAGCTCCATCTCCACCATCGCGTACCTGGACTCCGCGTCCGTGGTGAAGCGCGATCCGCACTCCACCAGTCTCCAGGTCTCTCCGTGGAGCTGGAGTAGTGCATATCCCAGTCCCTTGAGTCGCGAGGCGTCAGTGACCAGCTGAGTGGCCAGGGCTGGGTCGAATGGTGCGAGGACGGGCGGGGTGGTGAGTGCCCGCTTTGTCGCCTGGAAAGCTCGCTCGTGGTCGCTTGTCCAGATGAATGTGGACTTAGTGCTTAGTAGTGGACGGAGTGGGGACATGGCCGAGGCAATCTCGCCGGAAAATGGAGCCAGCTGTTCCACGAGCCCCACGAAACTCCGGAGATCCGTGATGTTCCCCGGACGAGGGAAGGAAGCGATGGCACTGAGCTTGGCTGGATCGGCGTGTATGCCGTCCGAGCCAATTAGGTACCCGGCGAATTTCACCTCGCTCTGAGCGAACTGGATTTTATCCGGGTGTAGGGTGATCCCCTGGGCCCGGCACCTCTCTAGGAACCGCCGCACGTCGGACATGTGCTCCTCCATAGTGTCGCTATAGATGAGCACATCGTCCACAACCTTGACGAGGTTGGGCAGTCCCTGAAGGGCGTCATCTCCGCGGCGGTTGTATTCGTCGCCAGACGAAATTAACCCCATCACGCTGCGGAGGTGGCGATAGCGGCCCCAGGGGGTCGCGAATGTGGTGAGGAGTTGCGACTCCACGTCGAGTGGGACTTGCCAGTATCCACTGGCGGCGTCAAAGACGGAGAAAATTCGAGCCGTTGTTGAAACTCCGGCAACCGCCACCCGTGGGTTCGGGGTGGGGTAGTACGGGCGTCGCACCTGCGAGTTGAGATGTCGCAGATCGACGCACAACCGGAGTTTCCCGCTCGGTTTTCTCGCGACCGTTAGCGGGTGGGCCCAGTCCGTGGGTTCCTCGACCTGTGCGATGACCTCCCGCCGCTCCAAGTCATCCAGGAGTTCTTTGACCTCGTCCCGCAATGCGAAGGGGATAGGTCGAGCACCGTTTACATGGAACGGGGTAGCATTCTCCTTGAGCTCGATGTGCATGGGTGGACCCTGCATGGTCGGTAACGGGGCCGAAGGGTCGTCCAGTACATCCGCAAACTCGAGGAGGAACTCCGCCCTGGTTTCGGGAACCGAGAAGTGGTTGTTGTCCCGCACGGACGCCGTGTTGCAACTGAGGGGAGTTGGGAAGTTGGCGGGGAGGATCCGTAAGTCCTGGATCACGGCCTTCGAGAGGATCAGGCCTTCGACCTCTGGAGAGATGAGGAGATCAGTCGTGGCCGACGCTCCCTCATACTCGATCCGCGCTGGGAATCGTCCCAGAGTTTCTAGGGGAAGTCCGTCGGCGGCAACGAGGTTTACTCTGTTTGACGGGAGTAGGTCCACGCGCTTTCCCCCGAGTCGGAGGAATTCCTTCTCATTGAGGAGCGTGGCCGCCGCGCCGCTGTCTGGGAGGGCGTTCCGAACTCGCCCCAGAGTGGCTCCGTCCCGGGAATCGCTGAGTTTGACTGTGACATAGGAGAGGTCGCATGTCGCTGGGTCGGAGGTGATGCGGTTTATGTCGTATCGACGTATAACCGTGTTGAGTTTCTTTGGCGCGGTTGTCTTGTCTTTGGAGCGACAGACCGACTCGAAGTGGCCCGTCTTCCCGCAGTTGTGACAGACCACGCCCTTGGCGGGGCACTCCTTGCCCTTATCGTGTCTCTTTTGGCTGCAGTTTCCGCAGTTGCGCTCCTGATTGCGTCCTCGTGGAGGGTTGGATGAGCGAGTATGGGAGGCGGATCGCTCGCGTTTGTACGTTGACAATTTGGCGACGGGTTTGCCGCTCGCGAGAATCGTCTCGTTACGCCCACTCGCCTCGACGCCCTGGGCGATGCGGACGCAGTCCTCCAGTGACGGCTGTGGGAGGACCTTTAGGAGCTCTGTGCGTGTCTCGGAGCACCGGATTCCCACGAGAATTTGGGTTACAATCTGCCGGTCACGGCAATGTCCGCACAGATCGGCGTTGTCGGCGAGCTCCTCAAGGGCGACCCGGAAGGAATCGAACACCTCATTGGGGCCCTGACGCCGCTCGTGGAATTTTATCGCGTCGATGGCGATACTCCGTTTGGCGCGGAGGTGTCCCTGTATAGCGTCGAGAATCAGCGCCGGGGTTGTGTCCGTGCTGTCGATGTCGACGTGTAGGGTGACTCGCAGCGTCTCTTGAAGGGCGCTCCCCAGCGCAGCGGCGAGCGCATAGACCTGTTCGCCCATTGGGAAGTCGGCGACCTGCTGGCGCTGGGCGTGAACACCCCACGCGCGTCGCCATCGTCGGAACGTGGCGTAGTCGACGCTGGTGTCGATGCGTTCCAACGTGGCAATGTCGATGACGCGGCGACGCGGAGGAGCGGGGTTCGCCGCAGCCTGAGCGAACGTCGGTGGCCCATGTTGGGCCGCAATAGGAGCGGTAGCGCCGGGCTGCAGCGCTGCGAGGAGTTGCGCCAGGCGTGCGTCCGTGGCTGCCTGGGCGGCGTGGTTGTCCGCCTGCTGCTGCGCGAGGCGAGCGTCAGTGGCTGCCTGCTGCTGGGCAAGGAGCTGAGCCATGGCCGCCTGGTTATCCGCCTGTTGTTTCGCGAGTAGCATCGCGAAGTCATTGAGTTTAAACGGGGGGTTGCCCTCCTCATCGTCTGATGCGGTGGGGCTTTGTTTCTTCTTGAGCTTGGGCGGCATGTTCAATGTCGATGCCCCAAGTTTTCGCGAAGACGTGTTGTCGATAAAGCGATATGATTTCCAGCGTTGGTTCGAACGTTAAAAACACTGCGCCATGTTGTGAACTATGATATAAGGTTCAGGGGAAGAGTAGAATAACTATGACTAAATATTATTCTCTATATACTCATACATGCCGGTACTGCGCCTAAGCAATACCGGTACTGCACCTAAGCAATACTAATATACTGACTGTATAACCCGTAGGCCTACCAGCTGACACCGAAGTAATGGTTGCCATGCAACGCACTCAACAATATCCCTAATACCAAGTAGTAGTATTCCCACACTTGGGATAGGCTGTTTGTATGGGGAGGACGCTAACCAGTCTGCGGATTTCCAGTCTACTGCTAGGGTGCGAAAAATCTGAATCTGAAAAGTAAAAACATTCTCACATTTATTTATTAAAAATGCTTTTACGCTGATAATTGTCAGAGGTCTACTGTACTACATCATAAGGCTGCATCTATGTGAAGGACGTTGACCAGTGTAGATATCTGAAAAGTAAAACAGCATCAGTCCTTTTGTTTGAGAGAACACTTTCAATCATATGAAGTTTTGTTAAGTTAATTAATTAATTAATGTTTGGAATGGTGAATAGGCTTGTGAACTAGAAAGCCGTGGCCCGAAGGGCCACTGGCTTTCTAGTATATATATATATTTGTATCGTTTGATGTAATTCTTATCATCTAAATCTTATTGTGCTACTTTTTTTCAGTTTCTATATATTATATAATTGTCTTGTGGTACTTCATTGAAAATGTCTAGTGTTTTATTTTATTTTGTCTAGTTTGTATCGTTTGATATTCTTAAATATAGAAGTCCTATATTAATTACCCAATATCTAATTTTTCTTTATAATAGCTGTCCATGTACCACAAAGTGTCAACAAAAAGTGTCACAAAAAATGATGTAGGGCTATTCGGTATGAGTGGACAACTGGACGACTCTGTACTGTTAACCAAAATTGTCCACGTTTGAATTGTCTTACATCTGCTTTTGTAACACTCTTTTTGTTGACATTTTTTGGTACGCCGGTGGCGGAATTTGACCAAACCAATTTATTTGCATAAGTATCTTGTTACAGAAACTGCTGAAATATTCACCTAATTTACAGAGATATTTAAACATTTTTACAGGATAGCTATTTATTTTAACAAAATATCTGGAGAAACTGGATAGATAATTCAATCAATGAATCTCACTAGATTATCTTGTCATTTTGAACAATTAGTTCTAGGTACTTATTTACCGAGATAATCTATTGAAATTCACTTTTTTTATGCAATTTAGCAAAAATTTTTTTTAGAGTGCATTGCGAGGAATATATTTTAGCTTGAAAAATGTAGTGAACCATTTAATTTAGTGGTAAAAGCAATTGTCAAACAGACATACCAACCAAATATATATATATAATAATGAAATATTCGCACCAGGACCGAAATTAATAAAACCGAAATAATAACTTTTTTGTGATTTATCTGTATCTTTGAGTCAGGTTTGTTGGGAGAACTGAGATTTCGTGACTTTCCCTAAAATTTAATGGGCTATCTAACAGAGCAAACGCCATTTACATGGCTATGTTAGTTTTGTGCTGTGGTCCCCTTCTGGCATCCCTCTCCAGTATTTTTCGTGCTAAAATTTTCAAAAGTTTTTATAGTTCACTAAAATTTAATTAATTGCAGTATTTAGAGGTAAATTAGGATGCTGATCACGATTATAGAACTCAAATATAACATACGAGAAAATTTTGGTAATTTTGAATGCCCTCTGGTGCACGAAAAAAAAGTAGTGCAAATATGATTATGAAAAATCACCACAAAATGAAATTGATTTTATGACCATTGAGAAATAAAAAATCTACTGATTTCACAACAATATTTATTTATTTATTAACTAATAAAACAAGATTACTTATATTATTACAGCATTAAGCAATTAAATTTTAAGTATTTATTAATTTGTTATATATATTGAATAACTAAAGTATTAATTACAAACAAGAAAATGCATTTATTTTAAGTAGATATTCGGGCATATTTTGTTAAATAATATATATACTAGTAAACATAGCAACATTAAATATAATTAAAGAATTAAAATGACAAACGACAGTTAATGAAAAGAAACATAATAATTGATTTGTTAATCTCGGCTAAAATAAACCGGTACAACCATGGGTAACACAAAATATATTGTAGATGGATTTCTTCTTATCAGAAAAACAAAGAGGTCAATTATTGTTAAACTCAGTAAAAAAGAATTCAATACCTAAAACTGAATAACTAAATAACCAAACCGACAATAACGACCAATTTATTTATAAACCTGTTAAATTCATTAATATTTATCCAACAAACAGAAAGATAGACTATTTATTTATTAAATATAAATTTAATTGTAATTAATTATTACGGTATGAATCTGGCGGTATTAATTAACTAACATTATCGAAAATTATAAATTACAGTTAAATTAAATAAATTTTCTAACAATATATATTATTTTAAAGCAGAATAACGAAAACTAAACAGTAAACTGCATGATTAGTTAAGATAATATTTATTATAATTAAATAATTATGATAAGCATTCAACATATATATATGTGCGGGGTTCTAAGAAAATAAAATAATGGAACTGCAAAATGGGGAAAATTCTAATATAAAATACATTATTTACTTACAGTTAGTAGACAGACATAGAATACATAGGGAAATAAAACTAGCAAGTAAATAAATATATATAATACTGTAGAACATATATAGTTAGTCGCTAAACTAAAGATCTTAAAGGAATTCTTAGGAAATAAATATTAAATTTAAAAGGTTAAATTATCACGAATATACAACAATATTATAACTATTATTATTATCATGATAAATTAATTAAAATTACAATACCGTATTTACTCGAATAAACGCCTCCCTCGAATAAACGCCTCTTTCGAATAAACGCCTCCCTCGAATAAACGCCCCCTCGAATAAACGCCTCCCTCGAATAAACGCCTCTTTCGAATAAACGCCTCCCTCGAATAAACGCTTCCCTCGAATAAACGCCCCCTCGAATAAACGCCCCCCTCGAATAAACGCCTCCCTCGAATAAACGCCTCCCTCGAATAAACGCCTCCCTCGAATAAACGCCTCCCTCGAATAAACGCCCCCTCGAATAAACGCCCCCCTCGAATAAACGCCTCCCTCGAATAAACGCCTCCCTCGAATAAACGCCTCCCTCGAATAAACGCCTCCCTCGAATAAACGCCCCCTCGAATAAACGCCCCCCTCGAATAAACGCCTCCCTCGAATAAACGCCTCCCTCGAATAAACGCCTCCCTCGAATAAACGCCTCCCTCGAATAAACGCCTCCCTCGAATAAACGCCCCCTCGAATAAACGCCCCCCTCGAATAAACGCCTCCCTCGAATAAACGCCTCCCTCGAATAAACGCCTCCCTCGAATAAACGCCTCCCTCGAATAAACGCCTCCCTCGAATAAACGCCCCCGCGAATAAACGCCCCCCTCGAATAAACGCCTCCCTCGAATAAACGCCTCCCTCGAATAAACGCCTCCCTCGAATAAACGCCTCCCTCGAATAAACGCCTCCCTCGAATAAACGCCTCCCTCGAATAAACGCCTCCCTCGAATAAACGCCTCCCTCGAATAAACGCCTCCCCAATTGGCAATTTATAAACTTAAACGCCCAGACTCTTATTCGAAGAAATACGGTAATTAATTAACCTGCAAACCTGTAAACCTTTGCTGCATATATTATATATATATATTATAATATTTATTTATTTAACTAGATTTCAAACAAGATATAAATAATGGGGTTGTTTATAATAAATAAACGGTAAATATTATCCTTTATATCATTAATAACAGGTTATATATAATATGAAAGAATAAAAAACAATGAGTTAATAACAATAATAATAACAATGAATGAGCGTAGCGAGCGAGTTGTGTAGCAGTTAAGGATGCATAAGCAATGGCAATATTGCATTGCATTAGAAATGCAAATAAAGTTGGGTTCCGTTACGAAGTAGAATAAGTAGACATTAGGCGTCGGTGGTTACTGGGTAGTAACCCGCCTTCATTAACGGGGAGGGGGGAACGCGTTTCTCGGGGGGGACGTTGGCCAACCGGTAGCTCTGCTGCTCCGAGGGTTCCCGCTTCCTACGGAAGAATCCGCAGGCCCAGCAGACGCAAACGAGCAAAGCGAGGAGAATCACGCCGCCGAGTACCGACGCAATAATCACCCATATGGGAATAGGTTCCGCGATTGATGTGACAACCTCCGGTCGGACTTCGATTAACGACTCGGAGTAATCGTTAGACATGTTTTGCTTTAAATGTGGGACGTTGGGGACGGAAACTCGTCCGCGGATCACAATCCAGACGCTGTCCAGTCCCGCGTGGTCCTCGAAGAATGTAGACTTCCACACATACGCCTCTAGCGTTACTTTACTGTATTCTGAGTTGTTTAGTTTCGGGATATCGCAAGTGAAACTTGAGCAATTCGCGGTTTTGTGTTCGCAGTCTAATCGCGCGGATCGGGTGTTTGAGTTCACTGCGGGGCCGCCGCCCCCGCTGGGCAGGGGATTCTCGGTGCTGCGCCGCGAACGACTAGCAGCGGTGCTATCGAACCCGGTGGGCGCGGGTTCGATCCCCAGTGGGTTCGATAGGGATTCCGGGATGCGACAGGACGCGGCCGTGCCGTCCAACTGAGGGGATCCGCTCATGTACAACAGCCACTTCCCATTGGCCGCTTCCGCAGGCCAATCAACGTGGAGCACACTGGCTGTTGGAAGGTTAGCTGGCCCGTGATTGGACACAATAAAGCTAACCGCGACCTTAAATAATAAAAAAAGAAGAATAATAAAATAATGACGCGATAAATTTATTAAATTCAAAATATATTTATTTTTCTCCTTTCTGTTGTTTTCAAGGAAACTCGATACTCGCGGATTTGTTGTTCTATTCAGTTATTCTGAGTATAAAAGATAAAATATTCGAATATTCCAACAAAAGTTGCAAAAAAAGAACTTAACGACATTTATATACAATACATAGTCATAGACTCCTATGTGTAATATTGCAAAGATTATTAGCAAGAAATAAAAAGTGGTAAGAGTGTCAATATACTGTATATATATCATCAGCAGAGGAATGGAGAAATAATTATTAAATGTAAACAGAGAAACCACATAAATATATATTGTAGTATATATACCGGTATATTACTGTATATATATATATATTCAGAGAAATTCTTATCCAAAAAAACGACAAAAATATATAATAGAGTACCTGTATTAATTAAAAAACAAAAATATAACTGTAATGGTGTGAGAACCAGTGGTATGCAATAAAGAATAACTTGGATAAAATAAAACAACCGACATTCAATGACAATCAACTGACATGAAAAAATGTTTTTTTTATTATTTTTGAGCTTTCGATAATTCTCTTTATCTTTTGTTCAAATATAGACGATATTAAATTAGTAGTATAACATAATAAAACTTTTTATAGTATCAACCTAGGTAATTTCCAGTACAGTTTATATATAACTTGTTTTAAACCATCTACAGCAATAGACAGCCGTTCTGGAAGACCTCGGGACATTCAATAAATTGAAAGAACGCCAAAGAATGGCAATGCTGCTAGGAATCAATACATCCCCTAACATCGCAATTACGGTCTAGAGGTTTTCAACCCTTAAAAGCAAGATATAAACTGTACTGGAAATTACCTAGAGGTTACTATTACAATTTTAGTTTAATTATTTTCAATATATTTAACTACCGGTTCCGGTACTTATCAACTCAATAAATCTCATAAACTCATAAATCAAATAATAATACCGGTAACTTTCTTTTAAAAAAAGTGAAAAATATATTCATAAAATTATTAGTTAATAAACCACTGGTTATATATAATATGTCGGTACCGGTATTAAAAATTACAATGAGTAAAATACAAAAAGTTAATATAGAATAGAATTATTAAATTATTATTAAATTAAACAATCTCCCAAACTATAGGTAAATAAATTAATCTGCCTACCTTGGGTCAACTAACTGACTTTTTAGTGTTTTTTTTAAATTCCACATTGAAAAATATGTGTTTTAATTAGTGGATTATTTCATTAAATGGCAATTAATTCTTCAGCTGTATATAAATTCAGTGTTTTGATTTTCCGTTTAGATATCCGTAGATATACGACCAACATCCGGCAAATCGATCGGAGATTTACGATATTCGGCTCCGGAATTCGATAGGAAACACAGAAAATGGTACCGGTATGTTATATATTATTATTATATATTGTACAGATACACTTACAGACTTATTGACTGAATGGCTGCTACACGCAGTGCTCCGATAATTTATTGTATTGTTTTCTATGGAGGGTGATTTTAGATCCATTAAAATACACGTTTAATCTCAATCATTTCACACATGGCTTACATCAATTGAAAGCGGAGAGACTTGCGCATCTTTTGAGACCACAATTAATTAAATTCCTGGTGACGAACATTGATTAAATGAATCATTTCACAATTATAAACTCGCAGATTGCCCGACCGGTATGCAAGCACTCAACCACGTCGCCCTAGCCACCTATTGCATTGCAGTATCAGAGTAGGGCCATTGTTGTATTGTTGCTTAAGATCATCAAGTTGAGTAAATCTACAGCTGTACCGGTACCACTCTTACACTACCGGTGACCGTGTATTTTAATGGATCTAAAATCACCCTCCATAGAAAACAATACAAGAAATTATCGGAGCACTGCGTGGTGACGTCAAAACAGTAGCAGCCATTCACAGCCGATTTTCAAAATTGGCTTCCTGGGCTTACTTAAACCCACCACTTCGACCGTTTACACGTGTTTTTACAAAAAAAAACAAACCCCGCCACTCGATTCAGGGCACCTTGTTACCCCTTATTCGATTGTTTCTAAACCAACAATTTTTTCGCGCACCAACCCTATTATATATCTCCGCTTCCTACCTTGGGTCCAATCTGGAAGAAATAATCCACAGCAGATTCACCGATGACTGTTCCTTTTATATCAACTCGATCGGGGCTGGCGACACCCTGGGCCACGATATCCGCCTCAAGAATGAGTTTGGCGACGAGGAGAACCCGATTCTCGGTATCGCTGGGTGGTTCGGTGGAAGTCGTTGACACGACGGAAAGTAAACCCATTGAGTCATCGGAGGAATCCTGAGAGACTGCGACCTCGTCCGAACTGAACATTAACGTGAATAAGAGTTGATCCACGAAGGTGAATGGGTTGCCCAACTGGCACTCTAAGAAGGAGTCGTTAACATTGGAGCAGGGGGGACTCGCAGATGACTTGTCGATAAACGCAACACCGGCCGGGAGAGTTACGAGTAGAAGCGACTGGTAAGCTGGCTCGTTAGCATTGCTGATCTCATAGGTAACATTAAACTGAGTATCATTACCCAACCGGAGTTCATTGTTAGTGAGAGTCCAAGTCACCTGTAATAGTCGGAGATCCGAACTACAAATATTATCGGAGCCGCATTCTTTATCAAATTCGATATCGGCTTCTCGTCTAACCGACTTAACTTTGTCTTCTATAGGAGGTAGAGGATCATCGTGGTTAATCATATCCGATTCTATGATAGAGAAATCAAGGGACACTCTAATAGGAGTGATAAAATCCTGAACTTTATTCTTTATGTCCAGCTTTCTTGTGAAACATTTCGCTCCATCAGCTGAGGGTTTAAAGAGGCCGACGATGATCTCCATAACATTAACTAAAGGATCGTCTGGTTTATTATCATCTGGCAATATCTGCGAGCGAGGTGGAAGAAGTGAAGCAATTCGATCTTCTTCTACTTTTAGAGTTAGTTTCACTTTAACTTCGTCATATAGGTGCTTGTTATCTCCCTGTTCGTAGAAAACGCAAAATGCCGCGATTATGCAGTCATGCATGCGATCTATGCAGTATGCTCTTCCAGTCTCTAAATTTGACGGGGTTGTTGTTAAATTTGCGACAACCACAAATACAGGGCGAGTCTTAAAGAAAACCGCGCTGTCGGATCCATAAGCGCCAACAGCAAGGTCTGGGTAACCGTTACCATCGAGGTCCTTTGAACCGGATAGACTGTAACCGAAGGTAACCAGATTCACCGCTGGTTTCATGTCACTGGGAACTATTCTTTGGGTTAATTTGAGATGAATTCCTTGAGGCGCGCCGAGGTATAGGTAGATAGCTCCGGTGTCGCCCTCATAAGGGGCCCCGACCACTAAATCCTGGAAGGAATCGCGATTAATGTCCCCTAGAGTAGCCAAGGCGAAACCGAAACGCGATCTAGGCTTTCCATCGAGAACAATAGAAGGGGAACTCACATCGAAACTCCCTTTGGTATCACTGGCTCCAGCTTGGTTAAGGTACATATAAACACGACCACCAATACCCTCGTCGTAATAAAAAGGAGAACCAACAATCACATCATCCCAACTATCACCATTAACATCGCAAACTAAAACAGCATAACCAAAAGATGAAGCAACGTGTTCACCTTCAAAGTAATAGACCAATCCCAAGGCGTCGCTGCCTTCCATATTGGGATCCAAATTGTACACTAGGGCAGCCCCTTTGCCAGACAATTTCGCATCACCAGTGCTGGTAGGTGAAGCTCTAGGTGCACCAACCAGTATATCATTATTTGATTCACCTATAAGTTTCCCAGAAGAAACACTCCAACCCGAATAGGAATTCTTCCTTATAGGTGGTTGATCTTTCTTATTACGCTTGTTCTGCTGCGACTTGGTGATGTGTTCTCTCTCCATGAAGGCCCCACTGTAAGGAATCTCATTCATAACAGCGAATCCAGTCCAATCATGAGCCCCAGGAGCCCCTGTGACCACATACCATCTGTCATTCCCCCCGTCTGTTATATAACTGCTGCAACCTTGTTGACACGATCCGTAACCTTGGTGACCTCTATTGTCATCCATATTCTGGCAAAGGGAAGATGCCCCATTTTCTCCATAATCCTGCGAAGGCTTAAAATCATTCTCTACCAAAATACATTTCCCTAAAGCTTCCTTTTTAGATTCATTCTCACCATATCTGTGCGCACAGGCCACAAAATAATCATTCCCTCTGATAGATTTAGAGTAAATAGACACTCCTAACCATTGACCTTCTCTATGCTCTTTGGAACTTAATACTTCGCTGTCGATATCAAGTAATGTACACTCAGCATTATCATAAGCAATAGCGCATTTAAATACCCCACCTGTTCCAAGATATTTTGGAGCGCCAACTAGCAACCAAGGAGTATTATCCTGCCCAGGTACCCCTGTTTCTTCATAGAGTGCGACAGAGTAACCAAAGTAGCTTCTATCTTCATATTCCATTATACCGGAATCATTCACCAATGGCCCACTCTTAACTGGCCCATTTTTAACTATTGGAAATTGCAGGTTTATATTGAAAGCTAAACAATTTTGAATAAATAAGCAACAAATGAAGACCATCAATAATGCCATAATACATTTAGTGACTTCCAATAATCTAATATTTAATCATAAACCATATTATTTCAATAGGATATATAAAAAGTGAAAGATTCGGTATATTGGCCTATAAATAAAGTTTTTACCATAGGATGGCTAAAACGTCTGTCCTTATCTGATCTGATCTGACGGTATCTGACACTTGTTCCACCTTGGTTCAGAGCGCACCTTGGTGTAGTGGTTATATTGAATTCACATCTCTCGGAGGTTGTGGGTTCAACCCCGGCATGGGGCCAAGGTAGTTTTCGTTTCGGCACGAATGTTTTGAAGGGTTTTGCGAGACATCTCTGCCTTGCATCCTTAAATGGTAGCTAAATGAGTACTGGACTTTCTGCCTATGTCAGCATGTGAAGTTTCCCCGGTATTCCCCTTAAACCCGGGGGGGGGGGGGGGGGGTGTCAATATAATACTTCCCGCTTTGATACTAACGATACTAACTAAAAGTCTAACTGAAACGAACTAAAAGGAATTCAAATAAAATAAGTTAAAAATTTTAAATTTGTTTTTAGCGGCTGGTGCCAAATTTTGGTGTCGGTCCATGTGAAGAATACCGCCCATGTGAAGAATACCATGATTTCACTTTTCGGTCGACTTTTATTGGAATTTTATATTTGAAGATTTTAATTCTTTTTTAATTTATCTTTATTGAGTGTATTATAGAGCATATTTATGTCTTATAACCTGCACATATACTAATTCGTTTATTGTTTTGGTTATATTCAGCCCTTCTGTAACCTGTGTTTTTGATGAAAACCTGGTATTCTTCACATGGGGGTAACTGCAAAGTGAAATAAAACGGCAGAAAGTCTGGTATTCTTCGCCCATGTGAAGAATACCAGGATTTCATTTTTCGGTCGATTTTTTATTGGTCGATATTTTTTATTAAATTTATCTTTATTAAGTGTTTTATGCGCGTGCGCGATGTCCTTTATTTTTTGAGGGGGATGATCTATTGATCAGTCAGTAGGACGGTTAGTAAGAAGGTGATGGGTATAACTGTGTAAACAAGCCGCCGCGGTAACATATTCTCCTTTCCCTCAATTGGTAGGTAACAAAATTGTTTATTGTTTTGGTTAGAAAACCCTGTCTCGGTAACCTGCTCCTTTCCCTCAATTTGTAGGTAACAACGTCGTTTATTGTTTTGGTTAGAAATTACAGCCGCTGTAACCTGCTCTTTTCCTTCAATTGGAAGGTAATAAGTGTTTATAAATTCCCACATTCCCATCCACCTTCCCATATTCTTTAATAAATAGTAAAATTAATAAAATTCTTAAATTTCATACATATTTTAAATGTAATATATTAATAAGAATCATTACCGTACTTAATTAATAATATTAATTATAATTAATATAATTAACTTTAACTATTAATAATGTTGACACATGTTGACACATGACACAGAATGAAACAACACATTCGAAAAGAGTAAGGGGAAGCTATGGACCTTTCAATACCCTAATGGAACCAAAGCACAACTGGATTACATCCTTATAAACAAAAAGTGGCGAAATAGCATGATCAACTGCGAGGCATACAGCTCATTCAACCTAATTGGTTCGGACCACAGAATTGTGACTGCAGAGATCAGACTCAGTTTGAGAGCCAGCAAACCCAGGACAAGCAAGCAAATCAACTATGACTGGGAGAAACTCAGAACTGACAATGCTGTAAAGGATGCTTATACAGTAGAAGTTCGAAACCGCTTTGAAGCACTTCAGTCAATGGATGAAGACCAATCCACCGATTCAATATACCACAGTACCAGAATATAATAACAGCCCACAAGGAATCAGCTAAGAGGCATATCCCCCAGAAACCTAAACGAAAACAGTATGTGCCATGGCAAAACTCTGAGGTTACTTGTAAGAGAGAAGATCTTAAGATAGCCTACAAAGTTAAAACCGAACAACCAACAACCGAAAACATTAACAAGGTTGAGAAAGCTAAGGACGATCTTAAATTGGCCTACAACATCAGCCAGGAAAAGTACATACAGGATAAAACTGAAGCAATTACAACTGCTCACATACAGCAACAATCAAGACTTACCTGGCAAACTGTAAATGAGGTATCTGGTCGGAAAAGTTGTGCAAAGGGGCGCCTCAAAGCCGATAGTCCTGAAGAACGTGTTGGGAAGTGGAAAATTATTGAATGTTTGCAACCGGATGTTAAAAGGGGAAAAGCCACCACCAATTTGGACTAAAGGTCAACTAAAGCCTCTCCCCAAGAAAGGAGACCTCGGCATACCAACAAACTATCGTGGGATCTGTCTGCTTGTGGTAGCTGCCAAAATATACAATAAAATGATTCTATATAGGATTAGGCCTCACATAGAGAAACTACTGCATAAGAGCCAAAACGGATTTCGACCAATAGCTCAGAACAATAGCTCAGATACTTGCACTACAGAGACTGATTGAAGGAATTAAGTCAAAGAATCTCCCCGCAGTCATGACTTTTGTGGACTTCAAGAAGGCATTCGACTCCATCCATAGAGGTAAAATGCTTGAAATCCTAAGAGCTTATGGAATACCAGAAGTAATTGTTGCTGGCATTGGATTGTTATATTGTGACACAGAAGCGCAGGTACTCTCACCAGATGGTGAAACTGAGTTTTTCTCAATCCTGGCTGGCGTACTGCAAGGTGACACATTAGCACCATTACTATTTGTAATTGTGCTGGATTACGCAATGAGGACGGCCACAAAGGGTGAAGATCTGGGATTCACACTTCAAGAACGCAGAAGTAGTAGATATCCGGCAACTACAGTCACAGACACCGACTTTGCGGATGACATCGCCCTGCTCTCTAATACGCTAGCAGATGCACAGCTTCTACTAAATAAAGTGGAGAGGGCTGCTAAGGAGGTTGGATTACATATAAATGCTACCAAGACCGAATTCATGACCTTTAATGTTGATGGAAACTTGACAACCATTGATAATAATCAACTAAGGCAGGTCGATGACTTCCAGTACCTTGGATCATGGATAGAGAGTAGCAAAAAGGACATAGAAGTTAGGAAAGCAAAGGCTTGGGTAGCTCTATCAAAAATGGATACCATCTGGAAATCAGATCTCTCCAGGCACCTGAAGACTAAGTTCTTTCGAGCCACAGTGGAAAGTGAATTTTTATACGGCGGTGAGACCTGGACACTGACTAAATCACTTGAACAACAAATTGATGGTTGCTACACAAGACTACTAAGGGCAGCCCTAAACATCAGCTGGAGACAACACATGACAAACACCGAGCTTTATGGTACAATACCACCTGTATCAACCACCCTCCGTGAACGCAGATTAAGATTCAGTGAGCACTGCCGGCGAAGTAAAGACGAGGTCATACCAGATCTACTTCTCTGGCAACCAACTCATGGAAAGCGTAGTCGTGGACGACCTGCCATAACATATATAGATCAACTTGAAAGGGATACTGAACTTGGGAGAAACGAAATTGCGACAACTATGGAGAATCGGGAAGCCTGGAAGGATCTCATTTCCACTGTCCGAGTTCGCTCGACCTAGTAGTAGTAGTATTAATAATGTTAACTATTAACAAGAAAGATTTACGAAAAAAATATTGCAGCAAATGCTGTATTGTTTTTAATAAAAGTTTAATGTTTCAACACCAACTAACAGACTAAATCTACGAAAGTTGTTTACATCTGAAACTATCCATCTTGCTGGGACAATCACACAACTTTCATACCCACCATCCTTCATCCTACTGTATATCGCATTTTTAATATATAATAACATGCCTTTGTGCATTTAGATGCATACGGATATGCCTGTACTGCTACTTCATGATACTGATACGTAACAGGCAACCTGAAACGTGATCCCCTATTCAGCCATTGGCTATTTACTTAACAGACAGTTAGGTAAATATTATATCTCTTTCTCCTGATTGGTTATAGAATCAGATGCTGTCAGATCAGATCAGATCAGATAAGGACAGACGTTTTATTCTACCTCTTTTTACCATGTACCGCTAGGTGTCTCCGGGTCTCCCTCTATGAACTGGCAAACTAGGTTTTTTAGCAACTAGCCACCTACAGTCTGGGAAATTAGCCCAATAGGGTAATTTTAAAATTTCCCTATATGGAAACTTTTATTTCCCTATAGGGAAATTTTAGCATAATGGCTATGGCGCATTCACTGAGTACATAGCGCATTACTGCATTAAGTGAGATATACTAGGTCATTCACCTCTACCATACAGCCATATCTTCAATATAACTACTGCCCCAAGCCAGCTAACTAGTAACTACTACCTTGGGGGTTTTACAGACATGCCAAGATTAACTTTGCCTGTTTCCCTATCGGGAAACTTGCATATATTTCCCTATACGGAAATTGTACCATGGAAATCTCTCAAAATGACATCAGAAATTTCCCGATAGGGAAATATTGCAAAATTTCATAACAGTTTAAGTGGGGAGTGGGCTTGGTTTAATTAAAACCAGAAGCTGCAGAAGCGTAACATAGGGGTAAGCCTAGTTTTCCTGTTTTCATTGTGAATTAGCTGATTAGGCCTATTATGTATTAATAGGCCTACATATTTTCCTCTGTTTTAACTATACACTCAACCATGTCAACTGCATATAATACGTATGTATAGTTTAAACCATTGGAAATTGCAGTTCAATGACTCCAAGCAACTTACACAATCAGACAATGAATGGACGGCCACTTTCATCAGCAACTCAGGAACTAGGGGTAGGAGGTAGATAGCACTTTTTAGGTCATGTCTTTGAAATCAAGGGGGTCGCCCCACATTCTATCCGCTATGATCTCAGAACTATGAAAAACACAAAAATTTTGAAAAAAATTTCATTTTCATCAGTAGACATTAATTTTGGTGTCACATGTCCCATTTTTACCTTACGCATAGTGTTTTATTGTGAATATGATGTATCTAGAGTTCCAATGGTCCTATGAACTCGAAAGAGGTATAATTTGAACCGCAATTGCTGATTTAGTGGGTATAGAACACACTTTTGAAGACCACTGACCAATAGTTTCGCAGCAATACTAATGTTCAATAAATATAGGTAATGGTGACTTTAACTGTTTAAGGGGAAAATTGTGCAGTGAGAGATCCTATATAAAATGCTTTGCGCATCATTGTTTACTTAGGTGCATTTTTAGAAAAATATTTTCATTGGATTTGCTTGAAAATTGGAACATATGTTCAGGTCACATTATGGTTCAAAACCATGAAACATTGATACATGACATACATTGTAAGAAATTTGGTAGCAATATGAATTATGATAATGGAAAAAAGACCTATCGCGCACACAAGCTCAAGCATGATATCCAATTATGACAAGTCCATATATTTAATGTTGTGGGTTGACGTCGAGCATGGCATGAGCATATTGTATGATGAGCCTCCAGGGGGCTGGAGGGAAGGACGAACTGGGATGAGGGTCTTGCTACGTATATTAATAAAATAGTTTATTTCCATATGCGCATTTTGCCCATTCTGAAGGAAATTTCTTCCAGTCCCTGACTTCCAAACACCACTATTTCGTTTTATTTGTAAATTTGCTTTGAATTTTATTTAATTTGGTTATTTTAATGTTTAATATAATCCGCTGAAGTCATCCGAAATTGGAGAAATGCGCATAAGGATATAAACTCTTTTACTAATATACACGGCAAGAACCTCATCCCAGTTCGTCCTTCCCTGCAGCCCCCTGGAGGCTGATCATATAATTATGACAAGGGCAATAACGTGCATGATTTTAAGGAAAAGATTACCAGAAATGCACTCAAAAAGTTTCAATGGAAAAGCTGAGAAAAGTGCATCCAAAGGTTGGAAAATAATGGTTCACGTAAAACTGACATAAAGAAAACCATATCGAGAAATGTATAGAAATCGTAGATTCCACCAATAATATCACAACTAATCAGTCAGCATATATACCATCTAAAACATTCATGCTCCATACAGCCATATTATATTCAGTTTCTTTCTTCCATATTCACTATTCAGTCAGCCAGCCACAAGCAATTCTTACAGTAAGTAACCTCTCGGGTCCTGACTAGTGATGGGCCTGGCAGCGTAAAGAACTTTTATTTAACTTTTATTATGGAAAATTGTGTATAGTTATACTGTTATATATGTATAATTGTAATACTATTGAATAGTGTTACTAGGCCTTTACTTTGCCCACGATATCTATTTATAATGTTCTCCAGATGGTGATTTTTGGCTAAAGATCAGTTCGTGAGTCAATCAGTCAGTTGGCCACGAGTAATTCTTACAGTAAGTAACATTTTGAACATAAATTATATTTTTTAGTAGAATATTTCCTCAAAAGGGCAAAATTTGTACTGATTCATCAATCGCGAACAACAGACTTCATCATGTGTATACTAGGGCTCGATCGGAGTTGGGATTTGGCCGGAGCCGGAGCAGGAGCCGGAGTTGGACAATTTGGCCGGAGCCGGAGCAGGAGCCGGAGTTTTTCAAAAATTTTAAAAATTTAATTATTTAGGCCTATTTAAAAAAATAAAGTATGGTTATCGTTCGCCAATCGCTCATAACAGCATAATCAATCATACTGTAGGTCTAATTAATTTCATAATTTATAGATTTACGAATTTTCAATTTAAAATTTAAGTAATTAATTTATCATGGACAGACGGCCTGACGCTGACGGCTAAAAATTACCTACAGTACCTAACTCACTAACTGTGGTAGAGGTGTGTACTGTAGGTAGCCTACCGTACGTGTACCAGTACTGCAGTACAGTGTGCTGGCATGGCATGACAGCAGTAAATGGCTGCAGTGGTACAGCTACAGTGTACATTCATAGCATTTACAATTTTTTACAGTAGGGCCTATCTGTAATAGTCTGCTAGTCAGCCAGCTGGCCAGTACCAGTACTGCAGTACAGTCAGTCAGTCATTGACTTTAAGTAAATACTGCAGTACTGCAGTACCGGTATTATTCTTGATATTGAAGCTGTACTACAGTACTTACTTCAGGTACTTATAGTGTAAATAATTGTTCAGATTAGAATATGCACGAAATATAATACTTTATTAAAAAATTAACTCCGGCAATATTTTTACCGGAGCCGGAGCAGGAGCCGGAGGTGCCAAAATGGCCGGAGCCGGAGCCGGAGGCCGGAGCTCCGATCGAGCCCTAGTGTATACCCATTTTTAATACACTTCGAGTAGATGGATGTTATAAATCATTATTAGTAAATTAAGTTTAAATTTATAATTTAATTAAATGTAAATTAAAAGTAAATTTGTGGTTCCAATGAGAATTTATTTCAAGTTCAGATGAGTATACAACATATAATGATTTCTGATCACTAGGCATAGGGTGAAAAGTAACAAAGAAATTTGTTAAGTGTCATACTGAAAAAATTGTTTGCTGTGGAAAAATAATTTTATTAATTCACTAAACAGTAAGCTGACGATTGCGGTTCCAATGAGACTATTTTCAACTTCATACGACCTTCCAAACTCTTGTTACAACATATTATGACTTCTGATCGCTACGCCTAGGTTGAAAAGTCGATTTTTGACATGTCTCAAACTGAAAAAATTGTTCGCTGTTGAAAATAAATATTTTTTAATCCACTAACAGTAAACCGACGATTGCGGTTCCAATGAGACTATTTTCAACTTTATACGACCTCCCAAACTCTTTTTACAACATATTAACGATTCCAATCACTATGCCTAAGGTGAAAATTAGTTTTTGTCGACGCGACAGACTAAAAATGATGTCTACTGATGAAAATGAAATTTTTTTTCAAATTTTTGATTTTTTTGTAGTTCTGGGATCATAATGGATAGAATGTGGGGCGACCCCCTTGATTCCAAAAATATGACCCTGTACCTCCTACCCCTAAATTAGGTTATCTACGGACTTGTGTACTCTAGTTTGCACTCTAACCTGGAGGGTGTAGAACTCGAATCGAGACATCGGAGCGGTCAACTCGTCTAATATGCGATGACCTTCTCCAATACTCCTGGTTATATGCGCCATGTAACCTCCGACGCTTCTAACCACACTTTCCTGGCTTCCTGCTGAACTTACCATGTCCGTTTCCCTGTATCTAGGTTGCGGAACAGTTAGAAAGTCCTCGGTCCTGCCGTCGCCTCGTACTACGGCATCCGGTACTCCCGTTGGATGTACTGGTGACGCACACGGTGTAGGTTCGGTAGGCTCGCGAGTCTTCCCCTGTTGTCCTTCCGCTGCTGACTTATCCGCGTCACACGAGTCATAGTCGGTAGGTGTATTCTTTGTATAGTCTTGTTTGTCACTCATTTCGGTAGTTGTAAGTCAAGTAAAGTGAGTGTCAAAGTATCGAGTTTTACCGTATTTATATCTAAACGGTACTAATTACAGTCTTATAAAATTAGCCTACCGGCCGATTTTATAGCAGATGGATAAAATTAGCCTAAACGGCCAATTTTACAGCAAATAAATGTCACGGAATAAGTATATAATAAAGTTAGCCTAGCGGCCAATTTTATAACAAATAAATCGGATAACGATATGCGTTATCAAAAGGTAAATTAAATACAATAATACGGACTAATTCAGCAATGAACAAAGAAATCGTACGGAATGCATAAATACTTGAGACAGTGGAACCCACAATAATTTTAACTAATACGGTAATGCCTAACTTATTTATGCAACTTTTCGAACTCACCCACTCCAATAATTCTCCAGAAAAACAGATTCCCAGATACAAACCGAACGTGAACCTTTCCGTTTTTAACGTTGCGGACGAAACGCGATTTTCCCAACCAAAGTTGTTGGGTTATCTATCTCCCAAACTTGCTAAACACGGTCTTGCTCCCGTTACAGTCTAGAAATGAGTTCTGAATCCTGAAAAACAAAAGAGTTAGGTTTTACTTTACGAAAATTTTGTACCGGTACAATATGGTATTTAAACCCTTTTAAACACCGGTATTCAATTCCAAAAATATTTTACACGCGGTTCAAATCAAATTTTATTTCAAAAAATTAGCACTTAGCTAATCAAATACGAATTTTTACCTCAAAATACAAAATTTTCAAATAACTTTAGTCCTACCGAACCGTAGTTCAGTAAAACACATTCCTACTATTGGAAGAGACGGTAACAATACCTGCAATATCCTACTGTAAAGTTTGTAAATCAAATCATAAATCCGACCTTCTCACCAAAACAGTAAACTCTAAGCAAGCGAATATATTGCAGTATCGATCTCTTATAACCGGTGAGGCAGAAAACAGTCTACGAGCAGACAAACTTCGATAAAACAAAAATCCCGCGCAGCGAATCCTAAAATCAGGCTGACTCACTGACGGACTAAGGGGCTCGTATACTTTGCCGCGGTGTGATTTATATGGTTGGGCGAAGAGACGCTAGCTAGGTGCAGGCAGATATTTGGAGATGTCTAACTAGCGGGCAAAGCACAGTACGGACAAAGTTAATTTTATATATTTCGAGGTGTAAATAATTCTAACGCGCGTGTGTTAATTCTGAACGGTCAAAAACAGTTTTCCTCCTTCCTCAAATTCAGGCATAAGGTTAATACTACGCCCAGAATTCGGCAATTTTAGGTACCAGGTCCCTGATACTAAGAAGAGATGTGTTAGTTTACTACTGTAGGCGTACGGGTACTAATAGCTATCCTGGCTCCTATCTAGAATTTTAGTCACCCAGGTAGTCCGGGTAACTTCCTATTAGGGCGTTGGCGGGGACACGGTAGATGTTAGTATATCCCTGATAGCCTCAATTTATTTGCGCCTAGTACGTAAACTGCCCTACCGCCTGAACGGTACAATCCTAATTCAGGTGAAAACACAGCAACCCCCCTAGCCTACAAGTTCTGATGTAATGGACACCGTTGCACGGCAAATAGTCACAGACGCACCTGTACTTAGCAAGAGTTAAGCGTACAGTTTGCTGCACCCTAACCAATGTGTATGCCTTGTACCGGTGTGCCTACGTCTTATCTGCGTACTAGTATCGGCCTGCGCTCTCTCCCTCCCGTAGGAATGTGAAGGTCTACTGTGGGTTTTCCTGAATCAAGACAGTACAGTCCCTATGATGTAATTTTGGGCTTACAGCGTGTCACTACGTCTACCTTTTGATCTTTTGGTCTTATACTTAGGTAGCAAGGATCGAACGCTGTCTAACCTTTCAGGCGATGGGCGAATAACTCTAGATGGTATTGCGGGTTGTCTCTCGTCTACATTCCCGTGATGTTCCCGTTCATTGCTGCGGCCCGATCTCTAGCCGGCCATCCTGTCCCTGAGTTTGTTCACCGTAGTGAATCCATGGTAAAACAGATAGAAAAGCTGAGAGAATATTCTGACTTTATTACAGAAGATACAATTATAATACAATGTAATCTGAGAATAAACTAAGCACGACAGAATATTGATAAGATAATCTGTGAAGTAGGTTGTAATAACTAATGAACAAATCGCACCTTTATATAGCAAATTTGTGCTGCAATCAATCGAGAAAATTCTCGATTGTTCTATGGGTTCTAACAAGGTTTTCAAAAATCTGTACGACTAAACTGACTGACTGC
>JAUCBJ010002601.1:0-141543 GCA_032718475.1 Nemertoderma westbladi | reverse complement strand
ATAACAGATTACTCACAAAAATTAAATTGTAACCTGTTATGGACTTTAGTTTATTGTTTTGGTTAGAATAACAATAACATGCCATACTGTAACCTGCCCCTTTCCCTAAATATAGTATTTAACATTGAGGCGGGATATTCATTCACTAAGATCGGATTTGCGTCCAGTCCCCCCCCCCCCCCCCCCCTGCCACCGTCAGAGACACTTAGCTATAGATTGAAAGGGAAAATAAAATTCTGACTCACCCAGTAAGGAGGGAGGTAAAACTCCATATCTCTGCTTCAAATTTCATGCAATCTTATAGCGATTTGTAGAAAAAATGTTGGGTTCCAATTCCAAGTCACTGGATTAAGATCCTATATTTCAGTTTCAGACAGGTGTGTACTCTTCCAGTGGCGTATTTAGAAATCTGCAAGGGGGCATGGGGGGGGGGGGCACATAATAGAACTAACCATGGAATACTACATATACATTATTGTATATGTATATTTAGTATTCCATGAACTAACACAGCACAGCAACACAGCAAAGGTATTGACTGATATTCACACCCTGATATTTACATAAACCAGTACTTGTTTTCACCTATATAAATTTTAGTACTGTTTTTCAATTTCAAGACATATGACACAAGGGGGGCGGGGCATGGCACAATGGCATCAGCCCCCCCCCCCCCCTCACCCCCTAAATACGCCACTGTACTCTTCATACAGTACGAAATGTTCTCGTAACGGGAAAATAACTGCAAAGCAAACAATTATGTATGCAATGACTGTATGTGTATTCAATTTCAATTTATTTAGTTATGTAAATTATGTCTTGCTTGCTTACTTGCTAAACTGAGTAATACAGTGTTGTCGACAAAATAACATTCTCGTAGGCCTATTCTTTATTATATAATATCATTGTAGGTTAAAATGTCAATGAATTGGGGGCTAATTGGGACTGAACTTACATATATAGCATCGGGGATCGATCGGGCTATACTTTTCTGGGAGATTCAGATTTATTATTTTCACATCTTTAATCTTTATTTTAAATTTCCAATTTTTTATAGTTCTTGATAAAAGTCTCTCCTTCACTACTGGCATACTTCGTTGCTTTTGCGATGGGTTATGGTGGTGCCGATCAATTGGTGGACTTAATGTGAAAATCCCTGGTTTTCATTTTCTTCTCAATCCTGAATGGAGTTCTGCACTTCGACACCATTACTTAGAAAAAATGAGATACGAAAAAACTTTTTTCGATCTTTTTTCTTTTTATAGTTAGTTTCAAATTCAATTAAAATTAATATAATATATTATTAATATATATAATATATATTATTATAATTATATATATTATATATATATATATATTATATATAATTAATATAATATATGCAAATATATATTTATTTGCATCCCGTAAGTCGTGAGTGTGAGGTAAAATAAAATACTACCGTAAGTGTAGTCCTGAATCCACGCATAATTGCATTTCCACCTCTATGGTATTTAGGTCTAGGCAATCCCTTAAAAGTAATTATTATGGGGTTACGTAGTAGTCGTTGAATAGTGATATCCCTCCCTCCCAACCTCCTGCATTACAACTGTAATAATGTATGTTGTATCATCTCGCTCGACATGATCTGTTTTATTTTCCAGTTGTTGCGTTAACGGAATATTTAGTGCCAAACCAACAGTCAACCACAGTCAGATACAACGTTAACGATAAGGCCACGAGTACAGGCCTAGTTTGTCCCATTATTGTCCCATTAACAATACCAAAGTTGTCCCTGTGTACAATATTGAATCTTGTCTCGCCACTGTAGTCCATGGTTAGGTTCGACTCATCCGATTGGATAACTGCTACTGGAGTAGACACAATCCAGAATATTTTATTTTGATCATCAGACAACGTCAGATCCAGAATGCACCAATTCTTAATAATTCCCTTAAAAAGTTCCGATTTCCACAACAAATTCAATGGTTTATCGATAGTCCTGTGATCATTTAAAACGTTCTCTCGGATAATATCGGCCGTAACACTTTCAGAGTCACCGTGGTATTGGAAATCAACTGATCTGTACTGCTCCGATAGATGTATATGTCTGTAGTTTCTTAATTCGACTGAACATTGGAAGCTATGCAACCCGTATCGCCTGTCCACATCGTCACTGAATGGTCTGTGGGCGGGACCACGGTACACAGTGGTCTCCCCTCCCTGTAGGAAACGGTCCACTAAACGGTAGTTATGGAAACAGGCTGTCACGTAGGATAAACCATCTCCGTTCTTCCACTTAGCGAGAAATATTCCTTGGGGTAAACTGAATCCTTGGACGTGGTCGTCATAACAACATACATTGGTTGGGTTGCTGGTGGTAATTGGAACGTCAACCAATAAGGACCTCTGAACCGGGTAGTGACTTATGGGGCCTTTATTAGAGCAGAACACGGGTGAACAAGCGTGGATGCGTACACGAATGGCGCCATAGAGTGTCGGCAATGAGGCGGAATACCATCGGACCGTCAGTGATTGCCGATGATGGAATAGGTCGTTATGGAAACAGGAGTAAATCGTGCGTCCTCGTTGGTCAACCAGAGATAACAGAAATATAATGTTGAGTGAGTTGGTGACTTTATCAACACCCTCTTGGAGGCTGGTATATGGATCGATTCTGGACTGGAAATAACGGACCAATCTGCTCCGTTGAGCGATTCCCTCAGTAAAACACATCGACTTTATCTCTCCCGGCCTTCCAGATGTTCGAGTGGAGATATTCTGAGGTCTAGAACACCTATTTATAGTGCGATACCATGGCGCCCAAAGTGAGTTCTCATTGGCTGCTTCCCGCCATTGTCGACATACCAAACTACAGCGGCATAAATTTCCACAGTCTAAATAGCGCAGTATATGGAGCAGGACTTCATTTGGTAACTTGGACCAGGACTTTGTGCAGCCGCTGGGGGTTTTACTTTCTCGACGTTTCCGGTCGCTACTTTGTGATTTAGAATTTCCTCTGATTCCATCTAAAATACTGCTCGCAACCGATGAGGTGGCTTGAGAATGCGACATTTTACAAATATTTTTTAAACTAAAATTGGCAGTGTTGTTATGCCTGTACGACAGTACGATATACAATAATTACCGGACGATCAATAATTAGCGAACTACGACCGGTACCTCCATACAAGCTGACGATACTGTAGTGGAGTATGCTACATCTACATCATACATGGTGCATGGTGTAGGGAGGCCTTTTTGTTTAGTTTCCATAGCGGCATTGTTTTGTGTTAGATTATCTTATAAGATAAATCAAGAATCGGTAATGGCCTTTCTGCTTATACGGTATCTAAGTCTGCCAGGCCATTTCATTTACGTCAAACAAAATTACAGTAATAGATTTATAAACATTTGTAAACATGTTAGGCCGACAGTATTAGCAGCACCATGTCAACCGACCCGACAGATATCAGCCGACAGCCGAATTACCGAACCACATAACAGAGGATGGCTTACCTAGTCCGGAATAGCTGTCGGCTGATAGCTGACGTAATTTTCGTCATAATTTGCATCCAATATAAAATTTAACGCGGAATTCAATTATGTCAATTTACTTTTTGTCTTTATAGAGCTGTTGTGCCAAGGCCATCTAAATAACGTTAATTTTAAAGTAAATATTAAAGTAAATATTTTAAAGTAATAAAAGTTGTAAAATAAAGATAGCCTTGTGTTGTACTCAGTCACTCTTTGAAGTGAGGCCAATCGGACTCTCTTGCGAAACATCAAATAGGCAGGCTCTACAGTATATTATATAATATTAATAATTACAGAATAGTTGCTCATAAATAAATAATGGGTTTATGTTAAATTTGTTCAAGAATATGAGATAATTAATAATTATTATAGAATATATGTGAAATTATTCATAATAGGTAATTATTCAATAAATAATTAAGTCAATAAAATTGTTATTTTTTCTAAAGTAAAGCATTCGTGCCGCCACGAAAACTGCCCTGGCCCCCATGCGGGGATCGAACCCACGACCTCCGCAAAATATGTGGATTCAATACAAACATTACATTGAAGTGGAACTTCGATGGCCGTGACCGACTCCTAACGCCAACAAATCGTTCGCGAATATAAACCGAACGATCCCGTAACTCGCTCAACGGCCCTGAACCGGGTAGTGTTAGTCGCTCGGTTCGCCTGAACCGGGTAGTGTTAGTCGCTCGGTTCGCCTGAACCGGGTAGTGTTTGTCGCTCGGTTCGCCTGAACCGAGTAGTGTTTGCCGCTCGGTTCGCCGATTACAGAATTCACAGTCGACGAGGTTTTATCCCCGGGTTGCTGCTGGGAATCTGATTTCCGAATAATCCGTCACCATAGGCGACCGTCAACGTCGAACTCCTCGATTTTTCTCCATTTTCAAGGCGTGGAAATCTCTGCAGTTAACGTCTCCGCATTACGTGTATTGAACTACGGGTAATTAATTATCTTGGACTAAGGAAACTTAGTACCTAATATTTTAATTTAGTTAAATAATTATATTGATTGTAATATAAATACTTTGTGGTTTACAGAGAGCCAGCCAATAAGTACATTTTCGGAATAATGTCACGTATTACATGAACAAAATATAATTTATATTCCTAAAATGACCCCTAGATCTATATATTATTAACCTCGCTCTTTCCGCAATAAATTTTACAGCGGGATACACAGATAATGATGGGACGTGAAGGGCTGGGGGGTGGGGGGGGGGGGGGGGGGGTATTGTGCAAATCGAAATTTAACCCTCTCGAGATTTAAAACGTAAAATGTCCTATTAACTTATGTTTAATGTTTTGATTAGAGTACGAGTACGTGTCATTTTAACTTTCCCCTTTGGCCTTTCCCTTAATTGATTAATTGTTAATTCACCAAGAAGACGAGGTAATTCGCCGAGATGGGATTTGCGTCAATCCAAAAAGTGTAGCTGTAGTCTTTGATGGAGGGGAGGTACGATTGGTAGATACTACAGTATCAGGCGTTGGGACTTGGACGTTTGAGTGAGCCTGTCTGCGACCTCCTGATCTACATAATTGATACAGCAGAATACTGGAACAGCTACATTTAGTCAGTTTTGTACCGTTAAATTTGTTTCTATTGCTTCACAAATTTCACTACTGTAGCAATATATACCCTGCAATACAAGTACCGTACCTTTAACAAACACCCAATAATTTTCTGAATTTATTTTAATCCCTTATTAATACTGTCGGTGTACCTGTACCTATCTATCCCTTCATTAATTACAAATTATGCCTGAGGGATGAATGTTTTCCTTATAAATAATACTACACAGTAGGCCTACTATCAATCTTATAAACTATCTTTCTTACCTACTAAACTCTTTGTCTAATATTTTAGGCTTTAAGCCTTCATACAGTCATAGAGTTATTTTATTGCGTATTTCGCGGAATCTGGATAGTGGATTATTCATCTTCGATAACGATCCGTGCCGGTAGGTATTATGTTGTGATTTACTATTAGCCGTGTATGCTTGTATGTATGTATACTGTACTGCTAAACTCGCCACCACGAATGGCTCCATGCTCCAACAATTTACTCAATAATGTCACTGGTTTTCCGATATGCTACTGTAGTGTATATAGTCTTGGACTGCCAACTGATCAATTGTCGTATCTCCGTTCTCGGGTATTATGGTATGGCTGTATGGAGAGTAGAGTCTTATCCTACAGTTAGTACTACCGGTTTTACTGCTTCGAGACATTCGAAAAGGAATTATGCAACAACTTTATAGTTTTAACAAGGATCCCGCAATAAATTAATTAGTTGGAAATTTCGACCGGTTGTTTATTGCGAATCAGACGATGTCCATACATTGAATTCAGATCGCCCCCGCGCACCTACCGATATTAGAGTAGTAACAATCTTACTAACATGGAATAGCTGTATTCTGTTAGTCCTCCTGTACATTTAAAATTCCTAAATAAAATAATGATAAAAATCAGGTTAATATTGTAGATCAATAATAGGCGTACGTGCTCTACGTACAAGAGGGTTACTCCGGTTACAACTTTGGAAGATGAGTTTGGTTTATTCTATCCCGCATACAGCATTACATTTCAAAGATGAAATTAGCTGAAAAATTTGAACTCAGATTGAATAAACATTTAAAGGTTTATTTGGGCATTCAAATTATCTAGGCCTTACTTAACTGTCGGGAGTTTGGTGTTTGGGTGTCCCGTTCCGATTTACAACTGCACTGCTCTACACAAAAATAAAATTAATCTCGGTGTTTGTAATTAAACCCAATAGGCCTATTCAGTATTTATTATCGGTGATTGAACACAGCGACTGAACTAACGATTCGGTTTACAACTTGGATCCGGATATTGGGTGGGATATGATATGCCTCCCATTACAGTAGTGGCCGACCCTACCGGTAACCCTATTTCAATTTCATACTGCTGTATTATTAATTATTATTATGGTTGGTTTGGTTGGTTGGTACTTGCATGGTAGGACAATATGATTGACACTGACCCGAATTCATTACCGGTATTATGTGGTTATAGTCTTTTCTCTGGCTAGTCCTAATGCAAAAATAAATGGGTCATTCTCCTAACCAGGGCCGGATTTAGAGTGGTGGGTGGCATGGGGCCGGGTCAGTAGTGGGTGGTCTGGGCTCTACTGTATGGGGTTTGCACATACGGCGCCGAGCACTTCTCACATACCATATTATACTAAATGACACATGTTCTCTCATTTTCATTACCCTAACTTTTCAAGCTATTTATTGCAAATACCTTTAAAATAAACCTGAATCGCTGAATGTAAATATATTAGTAGGGATGTGAGTCAGATAATGTTTGGAAATTTCCTATACATATTTCCGGAAATTTCCTAAACATTTTCCGGAAACTTCCTATTTTATTAATTACTTTATTTAGCACATTCTGAAAACATATAGTAAAACACAAGCAGAGTAAAAACTAGAAACAAGGGATTCCTGCTTAGATATGTTTAGGTGGTTCGTTGTCTTGTCTCTTGTGGTCGTATCTACGGATGAAATATACTTTTCCGGAAATTTCCTTGAAAAAAATATTTCAGGAAAACTCACATCCCTATATATTAGACGTGGAAATTAGAAATTTTGAAGCATGTTCCTGTTTATATCAGTATAAAAACATCTGATCAAAACATGCAAAAATCGAAAGTAAAAAAAATATAATTTCATAAGATATAAAAATATTTACTGTTTTTCACACGAACTTTTTGTTTTTGTTTTTCATCTATTTGGGGGAAAATAAGTGGGAAAATTCAAAATTGCTATGTTCTGTTTCAGTTCGGTTCCGGTTCGGCTCGTCTATAGTACGGTCGATCACTAAGTTGTGGGATTGTGGTGGGGGGGGGGGGGCTGTGGTGGGGGGCCTGGGCCCCCCCCCCCCCCCCCCCTCCCCCCTCCCCCCTAAATACGACCCTGCTCCTAACTCTATACCCTAACTCCACCAAACTAATCGATACTGTAAATAATCATTAAACTAAATTATCACATTACCATAACTATGCAGTACGTCGTTCCATTGTTGTAGTAATATTTAAATTATTAATAGATTTAGGCCTAATATATTACTTTATTTTATTTACAGTTCCAGTGCGTTTTTAGTCACGATTGACTAATTTATTTTATTCGTATTTAAAAAAAAACCTCCATATTAGTGTTTAAACGGGATCAGACTTTTCGGGATTTTCGGGACCGGGATTATCACTCTCGGGATCCCGTTTTTCGGGATCGGGATTGCAATTTTCGATAAAATTCCATAAACTTATTAGTATGTATCGTGTTTTGGGTAACACTCACTTTATTTTACATCTCTGAAATATTAGTAAGATAAAGTTAAAATTATTTTGATGTTGATTTACTGAAATATAAATTCGATATAATCAATAAATTTCCGTTCTGCTGGAAAGATTTTATCAGATTTTCAATAAATTTACTTCACTATTTATACGTCGGGATCCCGGTACAAAAAATTCGGGATCGGGACCGGGATTGTATTTTTCGCTGGGATCCCGATTTTTCGGGATCGGGATCCCGTTTAAACACTACTACATATGTTATTTTTTACATAGATATTAATAATTAGTGCAGTTCTCTAGCCTCTTAAGTACCGGTATCAATATTTAATTATTATCCATAAACAGTTTTAGGTACTTATTGTAACTTCATCTAGTATTTGTAAATTGTCTGCTGTATATATTTATTTAGTGGCTTTGGCTGAATGACAAATGCAGTTATAATAGCGGAACTAGGACTTTTAAGTTTAACGAATCAAAATTACTCTGTCTAAAGGAGAAAATCAACGCACGTAAAAGTCGCCGAAAAATCGGCAGCTGATTGCGAGAAAAATTTACTGTAACATGTTCTATTGACTTTCTTTTACTATTTTAGTTAGAATAACGTACCGCAACCGTTACCTTTGCTATTTTAATTGACAATTAACATTGTTCATTCGCTGTTGCCTGTGACAGGATTTACATCTCAAGTACCCACTGCCACCGCGGTTACCTTGTCTGGGTCTCGTCTAATTATAAATAAAAACTAAATAATTTAATATAAATTTAACACTCTTCCGGTCCGGAACAGCAGTTAATCCGGAATTTCCGTAATAACTGCAGTGGAACTGGTGCAATATATAGACATACAGCTTTTCCAAAGGCTTGTTATAGCTAAAATTTACATGTGAAAATATTAATTCGGACTCACCCAGTATGGGAAGTGAAGTGAATCTTGGTTTAAAATTTCATGCAATTTCATTACGATTTATGGACAAATTATGGGGGGGGGAGGGGGGGGGGGGGGTGGCCTTGTCAGAAGACATATTTTAAATTAAACGTCTGTATAGTTAAATATATATAATATATTGTTTTGTTAATAGGTGAGTGGATGGAGATGCGCTTCGACGATCTATACTCAACATTAACGCAAAGACCATTAGCCCAACCTAGATATAATTCAGCAGTCTGTGCAAAATTAACAATTTAACGAAATCTGCGAAACATATTCTTAATTATAATGGAAAGGCAGTTTGAGGAGTCCTGTGTCGATATGGATACAGAAGTCATTGAACCTGACAATGAACATAATAATATACGTGAAGAGATAAATAATATCATCAATGGGGATTCTAAACAAAAACAACCCACACCGCCTGATCCGGGAAACGTAACACAACCGGAACTACAAACCGAAAACTATTGTTCCCCTTGTAACAAATCTTTTAAAACATTACAAGCATATCGCCTCCACCAAACCTACCATCAACGCAAAGCCCGGAACACCTGTTCGTATTGCATGGTAAATTTTAGTGGTCCTAAAGTTCTTGATAGACATTTGAAGTTCGTCCATAACATTGTTTCGATAAACACTCCTGAAATAAATCATGAACCTATCCCGGAATCTCGTAAAATATCCCGGAAAGTGCGCCGTCCTTTGAATTTATCTCGAAAGAGACCCGGACGTCCAAAGGGGTCAGGAAAATCCATGCTCAAAGTGGATAAATCTCATTTAAAGTTAAATCGACAACATCAACATTTGAAGCATAAGACCATAAGTGGAATCATTAACCTAGGAAATACTGGTAGTGTTCCGAGCAGTAATCGTGCTGTCTGCTATAAAACTCAGGAATGTCAAACAATTCATCAAGATAAGCTAGATTACGAAAAGCGGTGTCCAGTGTGTGATGAGTTCACCTTCAACAGTCCAGGGGTGATGGTTTGCCATTTTATAAAATCCCACACCAAACGGATGTTCTGTAATGCATGCAATCTCGGTTTTGAAAGCCGTGTTTTATTTCGTAAACATGTCGTTTACCATGTTAATACGGTATTCAATAGTTGTAATTTGTGTGGTTTAGCATATGATTGCCCTTTACGATTGGCGGACCATCTTGATATCATGCATGGTGGCAATTATCGCAGTGATTCCAGTAAGCAGATGATCTCCTCTGCCTTTAGCTCATTTACTGTTAAGAGTGAACCGACTGCTTCAATTAAAGGTACTCCATTTAATTTCGACTCCAGTATTTCAATTGAACATTCTAGTTCACCTTCATCAGAGTCAAAAAATATATTGCAGCCAGTCCTTCAGCCAGTGACAGAAGATATAAATCACATTATGTCAAACACACTCTCGGAACTTATTGATGATGGTTCTATGAGTAAGTCTAATATATCAAGAAAATCAAGGCAACATAATATTGTGAGTGATAGACCAAGTAGTGTTGGTGTCGAAGATGATAAAGAGGGGTCTGGAAGTGAAGTTATTATTGACGGTATGATAATAAATGAAATCGAAATGCCAATAAAATTACAACAAAAGTCACTTTCTCCTTTATTCCGTAATATGAATACTCCAACTACCCCAAAACGCAGTTCTTCAACCGGTGCTCGCAGGGGGAGGTCTACCAGCAGATGCAGCAGTGGATCTTCAAAAAGCCAAGATAATGTTCGTTGCAAGACGAGTCCACGAGTGTCTTCATCGTCCCCTGACAAAGAGTCTCCATCTAAAGAATCAATGCGACTTGCGTTCCAGTGTAATATTTGTAAACTGAGTTTCAAAAACTTTATCCATATGATGGAACATAAATTAATAGCTCACGAAAGTGGTAAGAGAAAGACTAAACCTCCTACTAGACTTATTGAGGAAGGTGATAATGAACAACCCACTGAAGAGATTGAGATTTCCAAGTCACGGTTTGTTTCTGTTTACGATAACATTACCTGCACTGGATCAACTGAATGTAATGAGAAATTTACCTCATTCATTCCATATCGAGCACATTTCGTGGCGACTCATACAAAAGATCTTGATTGTCTTGTGTGTAAAGCAAGCTATGCCAGCAAGGAGGTGTTTAATTGTCACGTTCGGTATCATTTGCAAAAGTCGAAATATACATGTCCTGATTGTGGATCTATATTTGACAGAACAAGATTGGCTGTTTCCCATTTCGTGAATACGCACGGCCATCAAGTGGAGGTTGAGGATACAACTGTTCTGAGGAGTATTACTATATTGCCGAGGGAGGACTTAAGTACCAAACAAAGCGCTATTGAGAGCAGCGGAATCGAGAATGATTCTATAATACATAATGATGTTTCTATATCAGAGCTATTGCAGGAAAGTGACAATGTTCTGAATGATGCAGTATCCGAGAAAATTCCCTCTCAAGAGCGTGATGGGATTATATCAGGTAGAAAGAGGAAGATTAGCAAAGAATATTTAGAACCAGATAAAAGCATTGATAAGTATGAATCATTACCGGAACCCACAAAACGTGTTATATTCAGAAATAAAGGGAAAGGAAAGGGTTGTGGAATACGACGCAATTCTTGGTATGATCGAGGAAAGACTGGCAACTACGTACCAAAAACAGATTTCAGTAGTGAAGAGACCTGCAGCGATGAAGCTGGAAATACCTCGAATCTTGCTGAATCTGGCAACATCTCTAAGGTTTATGATGCTTCACAGTTTCCTCTTGAGAATCTATATACTTGCGGCCTTTGTAAGAAGCAGTTTCAGGTTAAATATAACATGAGTTGTCATATGAGAGAAATGCATCAAGATGATGCACCAAACTTGTTCTATCGCTACGAGAAAAAATGCCCTATATGTAATGTTTTCCATGGAGCGACTAATGTTTACAAACATATGAAGGCTGTTCATGGATATACCATAGAGCATAAGAGAACTGGCCGGCCCCCAAATACTGTATCAAATTTGACTGTCGGGGATAAAAGTGAATCTCTTCCTAGTAACCATCAGTGGATGTTATCTAAAACGGGACCTCCTTATGACATATCCTCGTGGAAATGTTATCAGTGCGGTCTACTTGGCACAAATAAACAAATGTTCTATAAACATGTGTCAAAATGTACTAAAAAGTTTGTTGATGTAGGAGTAAGTCCGAGTGTAAGTTCATCAACTACATCTGTTATTGTTTATGATAAACCAAATGATTCGTCGACAAAATCCCCGCAGGAATTATCTACACCTGATGTTGTTGTTTCGAGCCCAGAAGCTCCTGGTAAATTATTCACATGTCCTTCTTGCGGAATCATTTGTTCTACTTCTTCCAATCTGAAACGCCACTCCTTACTAAGTTGTACTAACCAATCAAACACGAATAAATCTCCACCAGTTGTTTCTGAAGCCCCAAAGGATAGAGCCAAGAAATATTTGTGCTCTGATTGTGGCAAGAGTTTCGGATTTCCACACAGTTTAATGCGGCATAAGGCTGACAATTGTGGGAAAGTTTCCAGTTCGGTGGACGAAGATCAAGTTGTGAACGAAGTTGATTTGGGAAATTTAAGTGAAAAAGAGTTCGATGAAGAGAAAAATAAAGATGTGGAAGATACCGAGTGTGTAGGTGATGACAAAGCGGTGGATACATCAGCTGGTGAGTCTGTGGCTGAAATATTTGGTGGATTCGAATTATCCGATATGGTAGGAGGTGATAGGGAAAGTAGAGATGATTCGCGTGATGATAGCAGTGCAATGGTTCCCCCGAAATCAGATACCAACGGCAACGTTGTCACAGATTCAGGTAAGGAAGGCGGCGTCGATGAAAGAACAGCGGATGAAACCAATGGTAGTCCTGTTACTGTTAAAGTTAAAGAACAAGGTTTACCGGAGGTTCCTCCAGACACCGAAGTCGTCTTCATGAAACCGGTTGTAACCGGGGTCTCTTTTGAATTTAAACCAAAAGAACATATTTCTTCTCGGGGCCGAGTTATTAAAACTAAATCTCCTCACAATTGGGACCCATAAGGAAATAAAACAAATTTTTTGTCCAATAAATAAAACTGACGTGAAATTGCAGTAGAAACTTTGGTGTTGACAATTGTTATTTTATTTGTTGTTTATTTTTATTTTGTGTATGTATGTTGTGTGTGTATGTGTTTTCTCTTTAATTCTAATATAGATAGTTACTATAGTTCTTGAGGTCTATACAACACTGGATTCTAACAATATTGTTAATACTAACATCACTACTATAATATTTGTTAGCATTAATTACAAATATCACGTCAAATTTTACAACTATATTTTTTCCTTTTGATTTCCTAATGTTTTGTATTCGAATAAATATTAATCAGCTATATAATTTATGTAAAGTTTCAGTGCCCGATGTGATAAGATAAGTTCTAAACTTTTTTCCGAAGATTTAACATTTATTTACGCGGTTGGTATCAACTCTAGAAGACAAACTATAAAATTACAGATGTTTAATGTTTAAAGAGGGATCCCAATCCCGGAAAACCGGGTCCCAGAAAAAATGAATTCTCGATCCAGATTCAGATTCAAATTCAGATTCAGATTACATTAACCGCGGCATATATCTAAATTCAAACAATTTACAGAAGCGGTTTTCAAACTTTTTAAATTTCCCTCTTTTAGAAACAACAGTCAGCTGGTGGTGGGTATATTATGAAAATTAGGTAGTTTTTGTAGGTAAACCTGTAAACGTATCTGTAACATTATGCAAAGCAAACAATAATTAATTTATTTGAATAAAAAAAAATTAATGGAGATATTCTCTATTAACCTGTTTGAAGGTAGTTATGTTAAGTGATGTCCAATCATCATTCTCCACCAACAGATCCATAAAGTTGTTTACAAATTACATTACTAATTTAATTACATTAACTAAATTACATTAAATTACATTACATATAATTATATTACTCAAATCCAGATTCTTAGCGGCAGGTTTTACCGAAAAATGAACAGTGAAGAAATTTGTTGAATAATGCCAAAAATAGTTTTATCTTACTATTATTTCAGTAGAGTGAAATAAATAGTTATGTAAAGTTATCCAACGCCCGTTTTATACATGCAGATCCTCATTCTGAGAAATTTACGAAAATTGTTTGAGAAAATGAAATCTCGCGAAGTCGGATCCCGTACAGACTTAGTGTTAAATCTGGATCCGACTTTCCGTTATATTGGGAACGGGATCCGACTTTCCGTTATATTGGGAACGGGATCCGACTTTCCGTTATATTGGGAACGGGATCCGACTTTCCGTTATATTGGGAACGGGATCCGACTTTCCGTTATATTGGGAACGGGATCCGACTTTCCGTTATATTGGGAACGGGATCCGACTTTCCGTTATATTGGGAACGGGATCCGACTTTCCGTTATATTGGGAACGGGATCCGACTTTCCGCTATATTGGGAACGGGATCCGACTTTCCGTTATATTGGGAACGGGATCCGACTTTCCGTTATATTGGGAACGGGATCCGACTTTCCGTTATATTGGGAACGGGATCCGACTTTCCGTTATATTGGGAACGGGATCCGACTTTCCGTTATATTGGGAACGGGATCCGACTTTCCGTTATATTGGGAACGGGATCCTACTTTCCGTTATATTGGGAACGGGATCCGACTTTCCGTTATATTGGGAACGGGATCCGACTATCCGTTATATTGGGAACGGGATCCGACTTTCCGTTATATTGGGAACGGGATCCGACTTTCCGTTATATTGGGAACGGGATCCGACTTTCCGTTATATTGGGAACGGGATCCTACTTTCCGTTATATTGGGAACGGGATCCGACTTTCCGTTATATTGGGAACGGGATCCGACTTTCCGTTATATTGGGAACGGGATCCGACTTTCCGTTATATTGGGAACGGGATCCGACTTTCCGTTATATTGGGAACGGGATCCGACTTTCCGTTATATTGGGAACGGGATCCGACTTTCCATTATATTGGGAACGGGATCCGACTTTCCGTTATATTGGGAACGGGATCCGACTTTCCGTTATATTGGGAACGGGATCCGACTTTCCTTTATATTGGGAACGGGATCCGACTTTCCGTTATATTGGGAACGGGATCCGACTTTCCGTTATATTGGGAACGGGATCCGACTTTCCGTTATATTGGGAACGGGATCCGACTTTCCGTTATATTGGGAACGGGATCCCACTTTCCGTTATATTGGGAACGGGATCCGACTTTCCCTTATATTGGGAACGGGATCCGACTTTCCGTTATATTGGGAACGGCATCCGACTTTCCGTTATATTGGGAACGGGATCCGACTTTCCGTTATATTGGGAACGGGATCCGACTTTCCGTTATATTGGGAACGGGATCCGACTTTCCGTTATATTGGGAACGGGATCCGACTTTCCGTTATATTGGGAACGGGATCCGACTTTCCGTTATATTGGGAACGGGATCCGACTTTCCGTTATATTGGGAACGGGATCCGACTTTCCGTTATATTGGGAACGGGATCCGACTTTCCGTTATATTGGGAACGGGACCCGACTTTCCGTTATATTGGGAACGGGATCCGACTTTCCGTTATATTGGGAACGGGATCCGACTTTCCGTTATATTGGGAACGGGATCCGACTTTCCGTTATATTGGGAACGGGATCCGACTTTCCGTTATATTGGGAACGGGATCCGACTTTCTGTTAATGGGAACGGGATCCGACTTTCCGTTATATTGGGAACGGGATCCGACTTTCCGTTATATTGGGAGCGGGATCCGACTTTCCGTTATATTGGGAACGGGATCCGACTATCCGTTATATTGGGAACGGGATCCGACTTTCCGTTATATTGGGAACGGGATCCGACTATCCGTTATATTGGGAACGGGATCCGACTTTCCGTTATATTGGGAACGGGATCCGACTTTCCGTTATATTGGGAACGGGATCCGACTTTCCGTTATATTGGGGACGGGAACGACTTTCCGTTATATTGGGAACGGGATCCGACTTTCCGTTATATTGGGAACGGGATCCGACTATCCGTTATATTGGGAACGGGATCCGACTTTCCGTTATATTGGGAACGGGATCCGACTATCCGTTATATTGGGAACGGGATCCGACTTTCCGTTATATTGGGAACGGGATCCGACTATCCGTTATATTGGGAACGGGATCCCGATTTTTTGGTTAAGGATTTCAATTTTGGATGAAATTCCCTCTGTATATGTGGCAGAGTCTGTCTGAAACGGGTTTGTGCAACAACATATCTCTTGATTTTACACTTCAGAAATATTAGTAAGATAAAGTTATATAAAATTTTGTTACAATTAATTGATTACTGCTGGCTTGTTTACTGACATGTAAATTCATGATTACTAAATTTTTGTTCTGGTGCAATTATCTGCAGTTATCTGATATTCAAGAAATTTTTTTCACTATTTATACTTCGGAATTCCGATCCAAAAAAGCCTGGATCGGGACATGGATTGCATTTTTAGTGATCCCTATTTTTTCGATTTTTCGGAATCGGGATCCCGTTTGAACACTAAACAGACCATTGATCTAAACTAATTGACTTTACAATGAAATTGTTTTATACCGTTGTCTTGGTTACCTCACAATCACAAACAATAGATTATATTTCATTAGGTCCTATGCGGGTATCGCTACCACATACTTTACGACTACATAACGATTTATTATTTTTTTATATTAGATGCAAACTTAGTGTGGTCTAGGCCTACGTTATCCATTGCTAATTTGAGAAATTCCACCAAACATATTAATTACACTTTTTTTTATAGATAGATATAGAATGGCAAAAGCAGTTTTCATTAGCTTTCTCTAACGTTTTGAAGTCTTCTAATTTTAGAATAAAACTACACATATACCGGTAGTTGATTCGGGAAGTCAAGTAAGGTACTTTGCAGTATTATTATGCCTAAAAGCATAATTGGTTCTCACTAAATTTGATCGTTTATTAAACCTTCAGCGCTCCGTAGACCTAAAGTGAAGCTTTACAGTATTTGCACAAGTATATATGTAAATAATTTAAAAATAACATTGTAATATTCCGTTATTACTTACTGAATTAATATTTATAAACTTAGCCAGTCTAAAATTCATTAATTGTCTTACTGTAGGTTTTTAAGTTTTAGTAAGTTGTTTTTTTTAGCCTTATTCATTATTTTTGTCTTGTTTTTGGTGTTTTTTGTTCTGGTGTTACTGTAGGCTTTGCGATGTGTTGTTCTGCCGTGGTTTGATGTTGTAAAGCATTTTATCGTTTTTTTTTATCAACAAATTTGGCAGCTCGACATTTTGTTAAATCAATTAATTATTTAGGATTAAATCTAATATTTTTGCAGTTAATCTTAGGAAGCAGGTCAGTTAAATAGAACGGTAGGTCTAAAATATCAAAACTAAATGATAATAAATATGATTTTAAATTAGTTACATTTTATTTTGTATTGTATTTGGTACACCTATTGTACACACACATACAGTTAGGGTAGCCACTAATACTGGATTTACTACATAGTTTATTTGTACAATTCTGTGGAAATATTTCAATAATATTGTCAGTCTAACCGTTTTATATTAAATAATTATAAATATTGAAATAATTATTCATTTTAATAATTTTAATTTGACAATAATTATTTGGATTGTTGTTGTTATAACTCGATGTTTGTAATAAATAAGGAACCTGGAATGCGTTCGAAAAGTTTGAGATCAAACTTAGTTTTTTCTCCTTTAAAGTGTGACCTCCTTCATCGAAACCCGCTGGCTTAAGTACCGGGTTCGCTATGCCATTTTCTGCACGTTTTTTGAGAAGTTTGTTCCGACGTCGTTTCAAACGGAAAAACTGGGGGAAAAACGTTAATAGAACAGTCTAATGTTAAGAAGAATCATTATTTAATTATTAATATTAATATTTAAACGATTCTAGATCCAAACCATTAAAAAAATTTGAAAAATACTAAATGCGGACAAACAAAACCTCTGCTCTGAGTTTCTTTATGAAACACAACAATCTCCGTTTTTTGCTTTTTAGCACCTACGCCTACAGCTGACAAGAGAGTGCAGTCAACCGACAGCAGACAACCGATGGCAGACTACCGACAGCAGCCAAAAAGACTTCAGACATCCGACAGTAGACTTCCGATGGCAGCTATCAGATGTCAGACAACCGACAGCAGATTACCGACAGCAGCCAACAAACTGCAGACAACCGACCGCAGACAACATACAACCGACAGCAGACAACCGACAATATGCAACCGAAATAAACATTATTTTGAATATACTCTGTCGCATTGTGTATGTGGCAGGGCCTATTTATTAAGACAATATATTATTCAATCAGGAGTCCCATTGCGTCCACAGGCGCATTAGGGTTGGTGCGCGAGAAAAATTGTTGGGCTAGAACAATTGAATAAGGGGTAATAAGGTGCTCTGAATCGAAAGGCGGGGTGTGTTTTTTGTTAAAACCCGTGGAAACGGTCGAGATGGGTTAAAGTAAGCCCGGGAAGCCAATTTTGAAAATCGGCTGTGATTGGATGCACATAATATTTGCAGATAGGAGGGAAACTGGACGCAATAAAAATTCATCCCTCTCCAGGGGAAATTCAATGCAAATAACAGCTGTTTACGATATATGATATTAAATAATAAATATTTATGGTAATATAACATAACATAGAACGAAGTTATAATAATGTTAAACTCTCTGAATTAAGTTAGATTTACCAGTTTCTATATTGCCTGACGAATATATAAACTGGTCATTCACGGAGGTAATTCAATCTAACATCAACGTTTTCGCGTAGACAACATAATAATTTATTGACTAGTTATAATTAGTAGGCCTATATATGGGCATGCGTGTGGGGCCTACTATAAAAATTAGTCAGTCGGCTCAGCATGTAGATAGTTATAAAATGATAGCTCTGCTTTAGACTTTATCATATTCATAATATAAATTAATATGATACAAACTACGAAAAAAGTATTGTATTCCATTGTATTTGCATATGTTTAAATTAGTTTGAATTTAAAAGAAAATTTATTTGATGTTTTCTTTTTTTTAAATCTTCATTAATTGTAAATTTTGTCAACAATTCGTTGAAATGGAAATTCGGCCAAAAATTGAAATCCGGCCGGAGCCGGAACCTGATTTTTTTCTCAAAATCCGGCCGGAATTCCGGCCCGGCCGGATATCCGGCACACCACTACCTAGTAGCATTTATTTATCATTATTTTTATTATGAAATTATAAATTTATTAATTATACCACTATATCGCTATACCACTATATTGGGAATAACAAATATAATCTCACCAGTATTTAACTCTAAAATGCTCAGGTAATTCTATATTTTAAATCTTTTCTACACGTTGCTATGGGAACTTAATGGCAGAAAATATTTCCAAGATACAATACTCGCTTTTACTTCTAATAAAAACTTCATATCAAAACTAAAGTTATATTTACCACTATTATTATTTACACACTAATACTGTGCCTCAGTTTACAGTTGCTTGATAGATTTTACTAAGGCATTTGATTTGGTTCAATGGCAACAACTTTTTTTGCAGCTTATAAAGAAAGGGTTTAATGTTTTGTTTCTAAGGTGTCTTTTCTTTATTTATCGTAATCAGACGTGCTATCTACGCTTGAATAATTTAAAATCAGATAGTTTTAATATAACAAACGGGGTTCGACAAGGTTCGATTATTTCACCGCGTCTCTTTTGTGTTATTCTAAATGTGCTTATTTTAAGACTCAAAGATGCAGATGTCGGTTGTCATATCGGTAGGTTATATTTTGGTTGCCTTGCGTACGCAGACGATGTAATTCTTTTGTGCCCGTCTATTGCGGGACTTCAATTTATGGTCAATATAGAATTTAAATTAAAGTTAAGTACGAATACAGACATTCGGAAATCTAAAACTTAATGTATATACCTTTTGGGTTGGTTTGGCAACAACCGGCAGCGCTTATTATTGTTAACGGTATTCGGTTACCATGGGTTGAGCTAGCTAAGCATCTAGGTGTTTGGTTACACTTCAAAGGTCATTTATCACATGATATTTTACAAAAAAGAGGTGCTTTCATTGGCAAACTATCAGGATTAAGGCGTGAATTTAGTTTTGCCTCTATAGGAAATATTCTACTGTACATATTCAAAAACTATACGCAACTAGTTTCTACGGGGGTGTTTGAAAAAGGTGGACTGGACACATATAACATGGACAATGGACAGACCAATCACGGGCGATTTGCGTCACACAGCATGTCCACCCTTTTCAGCTTTGTTGTCCACCTTTTTCAAATTCGAATAAGCTGGACTGGGTTGAGAAAGAACAGGCAATGAATTGACCAATCAGATTGATTTGCACATTATAGCAGCTCTGTCCACGTTTTTCAAAAAATTTCAGAAGGTTTTTATGGATTATTATTGTTATTATTATCCCATACTTCTGTGACCAACCGAAGTTATCGATATAGGCCTAGTTCAATAATATGGGGCGAGTCCCGGGCGAGCCACGAAGTCTGTGAGCTGAGCCTTAGCATCAATATTGGAACGTCAATATTCTAACTCATTATAGTATAAAGTTCATTATAATAACTACTTGTTTTTTTTTTGTACTGAGAGGGAAATATAATATGCTTTATTTACCATTCATCCCGAGATCTGTAGTTAAACGACCGAGCGCAGCGAGGGAGGTAAATAAGTCCCTATATTTTGGGAGTGGCGGTCCGAAACCCTAATTCAAAGTGGAAGTGGAGGCCCAAAACCGCAATTAAAACTGTCATGTAACCCCATCCTTAAATATTTTGGATCCTAAATTCCACAAAATGTCTTAGATTAGGCCTAGAGCATCGGGACTTTAAGGTTATAGGGTTACTAATGACAGTTTTAATTAAGGTTTGGGCCTGACCAACAAACCCAACCACAAAAATAAACCAATAAATCCAAGTTAAAGTGCTGTACGGGACGCTAGACCTACTATTAATATGCTGTAAGTCTATAGGGGGGCAATCTGCGCGGGGGGGGGGGGGTAGATACGCCTGGGACACCGGCAGCATTCTTAATGCAACTGCTTCCAGCATGCCCATTATAGATAGATAATTGAAACCTGAAAAAGGTGGACAGTCCAATCACTAATAAATAGCATTGCTTTAATACGTTTCTGATTGGTCAGACTATTATCTATGTTTTTTGTGCATGTGTCCAGTCAACCTTTTTCAAACACACATCTTATTCCCAATTATGTAACTAAGAAAGCGAAACCTTGAAAAAGGTGGACAGACCAATTGCTACAATCTGCTTTACATAATACGTTTCTGATTGGTCTGTCCGTTGCCCATGTTTTCTGTGTCCAGTCCACCCTTTTCAAACACCCGTTTCTACGGTGGTGTTCTGTGGGACCTACTGTATGGTCGCCAGAATGCAATAAAATTTATACTGCGTGGAATTACAATGTTCTTAGTTTATGGGCTTTGCCATATAATTCACATAGATATATATTGTAGAAAACATTGTTGATTTTATTCACCCTTCAAAAAATTTGGGTTCTTCAGATAAATTATTGGTTAAATTTTTATGTGCATTGTGTGTAAATGACTCTCATAGTCTTCTAGGTCTAAATATGCGTAGATTGCTAATAATTGTAACATTAATTGTATAGATGATTTAACGCCAGAAAATATTGCTAGTACCAATTATGTGCATATTGGGGAAGAAAATTTTTGTAAAATTCCACTTTGTATGGAATTGGGTTACATTTTACACAATGAGCTTATTTTAGACGGTTTTACTTCTGATGAAGTACAAAGTATGCTCAATGAAGTTTCATACTCGTAATTACTGTAATTTAATTATTTAGTTTTTACAAATTAAATATAGTTATTGCACAAATGCAATTCTCCAGTGTTTTGAAACGGTAATGTGCGATTTAATATATTTTTTTTTGTTTATTGCTCTACCTGTGCTAATTAATTCTAGTTATTTTTGATGTCTGTTTTTAGGCCCTTATATATATATATTTGTTTCTTCCCTCATCTCTGTACTGGTGATCGTAGATACATTTACGTCATCATGTATGTTAATAATAATAATAATTACTGGTTGCTATGGTAACCAGGTTCAAAAAAGATGTTCTCAGAGGGTATACAAATTATCCAACAGTGATTTTTCTGTTTTTCAAGTTATCTTGCAATGCCGATAAAGTCAGAAAAATATTTTTCAGCCGAAAGTACAGCATACCTGGTCATTTTATTGTAAATTTAATTATGGCTATATCTTTTTAACGGCACGACAGATTTTAATAATAATAATAATAATAATATATATTTATATCGCGCCTTTAAGAATAAAAATATACTTGCAAGGCGCCAGCAATAACGATATGAAAGTCATTAAGGTATACACGAATACATACATGAAGACGTTAATATTTTAATATTTAGTAGTAATATTTTAAAAATATTTTAATATTTAGTAGTAATATTTTAAAAATATTTTAATATTTAGTAGTAATATTTTAAAAATATTTTAATATTTAGTAGTAATATTTTAAAAATATTTTAATATTTAGTAGTAATATTTTAAAAATATTTTAATATTTAGTAGTAATATTTTAAAAATATTTTAATATTTAGTAGTAATATTTTAAAAATATTTTAATATTTAGTAGTAATATTTTAAAAATATTTTAATATTTAGTAGTAATATTTTAAAAATATTTTAACAGTGACGTTATTTCACCAATACCTATTGATTAAAAAAATAAAAAGATTGCCTCCAGGGAGTGGTATGATACTGTACATTTGTCATTCCGTCTATATTTAGTATTCCATGGTTACGCTAATTCGCTTGTCCAACCTTCATTCATAATTTATTGCCAGTTAAGGAATCCCGCCATGCACCTCTCCCTCTATATTGATAATAACATCGTTTATTGTTTTGGTTAGAAAAAGCCGTCTCTGTAACTTGCCCCTTTCCCTTATTATTGTTTGACAGTGTTGTTTGCCCTTTGAAACGAATTTTCCACCCTTTGACTCTTTCGACCCTGTGAGCCGAAATCGAGGGCGACTCCACCATACCGTCCCTTGCGCGGCGCCTGAGGCTACGAGTGTGGTAATTGAACTTAAAATACAAATTAAGGACTAAGTGTAGCCTACCTTTTTCTTATCTTTTGCCCACAGGTTTGTCCACAAACAGCAGCAGTCGCATTGCAATTTTTTTACTACGATATTTATAAAATTTAATATTTATGATAATTTCTTATTTATGTATTTATTTATGTCTTACTACACTTACAGTAGCTGGGTGGGGTGTGCTCTTCGAATTATACCGTGTGATGAGTGATGACAAACACAAGGATACAAGGAATATATGTCCCAAGTTTCAGGTTGAAAACCTGAAACTGTCTCAGATTAAAAACAAGAAAATTGGAGGATTAATTTTTAGAAATTAGCCCTCTTGTGGCATTCTCTTGAACTGACTACACAATGTCTGCAAGTTTGATAAAAATGTCATCTTTTGGTCATTGTCTTGTCTACAAAGTTAAGTTCCATTATATAATTTAAGATTATTATTTATTATTTGAGTGGCTCGCCCCTTATGTGGCTTGAGTAGAAAACTAAAGGAATTAATAATTGGTGAGGAATAAAACGATTGCAATTTCAGATACAAAATAACACATATTGGTTATCGACGCAACATAATAGTTGGACATATTGTTAGTGTACATCTAGTAAAGCCTACCAACCTATCTACCTTCGACACTAAATTATGTAGTTTAGAATACTTGTTAAATTGTCTACATAACATAATCAATCAATACCAAAACAGTATGCCTTATATATAATAATAATTAATTCACCTTAATAATCGAATCCAATCATGAAACATAATAAATTATCAGTTAATTGTAAAGATAGACATAATCCAAGGGGAATAAGTTTGTTGTTGTTTATAATTTCCTAATGGCCCCACTGTTGGGGAGATTTAGTTTTAATAACTCGGCCCCGAGAAGAAATATGTTCTTTTGGTTTAAATTCAAAAGAGACCCCGGTTACAACCGGTTTCATGAAGACGACTTCGGTGTCTGGAGGAACCTCCGGTAAACCTTGTTCTTTGACTTTACCAGTAAGTGGTCCGCTCTCCTTGTTGTCATCGACAAAGCTTCCATTGGTAACTGACCCAGTAAGAACATTGCGATTGGTATCCGATGAAGAATTCCTTGTAACTGAACTTATAGCTGATGTGGTAGCTTTACTTTCCCAAAGTCCCTCACCCACATCTAAATCATAGTTCACACTTTCATTAGAGGTAATATAATCATCATCTGTAATCGTTACATGATCAGGTGCAAAAGGTGGAGAAGCAGGTACCTTTCCACAATATTCAGCCTTATGCCGCATCAAACTGTGTGGAAATCCGAAAGTCTTGCCACAATCAGAGCATAAATATTTCTTGGCTCTATCCTTTGGGGCTTCAGAAACAACTGGGGGAGATTTATTCGTGTTTGATAGGTTAGAACAACTTAGTAAGGAGTGGCGTTTCAGATTGTAGGCATTAGAGCAACTGGTGCCACACAAAGAGCAGGTAAATAGTTTACCAGCAGCATCTGGTATGGTCACAGTGGATAAATCATTTGGTTTATGAGAAACATTCGTCGATGGATTTTCACTTGGACCGACACTCTTCTCAGTGAAATTTGAGGGTCTAGTCTTGCCTACTTTGGGTTTGGATGAAGGACAGGAAATTGCTTCAATCTTTGTATCGCTTACTAAATTTGTAAGTGTTGGTTGCCTTGGTTTATATCTGTTTATAACTTTGTATTTATGTACCATCTTCATGTGTTTCGCTACATTACTTGCGCCATAAAAAACATCACAAATTGGGCATTTTTTCTCAAAACGATAACATAGATGTTTTGCGTTATCCATGTGCTTCGCTTTCATATGGGAACTCATGTTCTCTTTGGTATTAAATCGCATCTGACAAAGACCACAAGTGTACAACTGCTCCATTGGATTCTCATCTGGGTCATAAAGTATCAAATCGTTGGAATCACTGTCATGCGTAGTGATTCGTTCAATAGATGCACTTCTACATGCCTTATTCATGGGTGAATCAGAACCGTGAGAAACAACCTTTCGTTTCATATCAGATTTAGACAAAGGCTTATCCGAATCAGGAATACTACGTCCAGAATTACTTCTTAGAAGGGTTTGCGCTGTTGCCTGATTTGTGCTTACTCCACCTCCAGTTGTGGATGAAGCAGAAGTTTCCTCCTTAGAAATTATAGTTATGCTCCGCATAAAGGCTTTTTCTTCAATTTCGACTAGGTGGCCATGTACATTAACTAAATGGGAAACCGTAAACGGTGCTCTATCAAACATTGCTCCACAATCAGGACATGTGTATTTTGAACAGGTAAGGTGATATTTGATGTGGCTATAGAATACATCTTTGGTTGGAAAGCTAGCATTACAAAATAAACATACACGACCATTCGTATGGCGCTCCAAAAAATGTGCCCTATAAGGTTCTATAGATGTATACTTCGCCTTGGGTTCTATCTTACAAGCAATGCATGTTATGTTATCGTATACATTAATAACTCTCCGTTTTCCACGGGAACTGATGGTGGCTTCTTCATTAATGTCAACATACCCATCAACAACATTCGTTTTCTTAATATCCATTGGGATGATGTTCTCATGTTTTTCTCGATGTTCAGGAATACTGTAAGCTTTATCATCATTCTTAACGATAACACTAGGTGGGGTATTAATTTCGCTGCCATTTTCACATTTATGGGCATTGATATGCGATTGATGAAATGCGATTTGCGATTTTCCATTTTGTTTTTGACCCTTGGATGACTGAATATACTGTCCGACAGCAGTTGTTCCAAGAGTGACCCGACTTTCTACTTCCAAAGATCTTTGATTTTGGGGATTTTGATCGATAGATTTTTCCCCAAATTGTGTTTCACTAATGACTGAAGACTTCGAATTATCATCATGATGAACAATTACTTCTGGAAGGGTATTTATCTCTGAGGTTTTATTATCTTCCTTGGGTGTTGTATTAAGAGAGACGTCTAGTTCACTTTTATTATCAACCTTCAAGGATTCAGTGGTAGTTATTATTTCCACATGGTCATATCGATACTTCCCACCATGCATAATCAGTAGATGGTCAGACAATCTAAAAGGACAGTCGTATGCCAAACCACACAAATGGCAAGTGTTGAATACCGTATTAACATGGTAAATGACATGTTTACGAAATAAAACACGGCTTTCAAAACCGAGATTGCATGCATTACAGAACATCCGTTTGGTGTGGGATTTTATAAAATGGCAAACCATCACCCCTGGACTGTTGTAGGTGAACTCATCACACACTGGACACTTTTTATCATCAGCTACATGAGCACGGGGAATATCAATTTTACATTTCCCTATTGGTTCGTTACATAAGACATTTTCGCTCATGTTTGTGTTGTTAGCTGCAATAAAATTATTTTTAAGATATGAATGTCGTCTGCCCTGAACTGTTAGCATTGACTGTGCTGATTTCTTCGGCCGTCCCTTAGTGATAGCAGTAGAGGTATCTGTGGTTACAATATTATGGTTGGATTTCAAATGTCTCGAGAGTGATTTCACTTTACTGAAGGTTGTCCCGCAATAAGGGCAAAAATTACGTTCTTTGCGGCGGTGGTAATTCTGGTGGAAACGGAACGAGTGAGCAGTTTTATAATATTTGTTACACTTTCTACAGAAGTTCGTCTCTAATAACTTATGACTGGAACTTAGCTGAACTGAGGGTGGTTTTTCAGTTTCACCATTAATAATGTTGATTATCTCTTCACGTAAATTACTATGTTCTTTGTCATCAGTATTATCATTGCTATCATCAGGAATCTCCATTACATTTTTGTCTGCAATAAGGAAATAAAATCTTAACTATAACAAACTATCCATAATAACTTCCATATGTTTCCACATGTGGTTCTATCACTAAGGTTCCACCTTGGTGTAGTGGTTGAATTAAATTCACATCTCCCGTAGGTCGTAGGTTCGATCCTCACATGGGCCAGGGCAGTTTTCGTTTCAGCACGAATGCTTTAAAGGGACCAGCCAGGGCGCATCTCTGCCTTGCATCCATAAGTGGTAGCTAAATGAGTAATAGAGTTTCCTCTGGGGAGGAGTAAAGTTCTGGGGGGACCGCACTGGAAATAAGTCGTCAGACTTTGTGCGTAACCCTGGCCTAGCGGCCGAAGAAAATTTACTTTTACTTTTACTTTTTATATGTTAGAAAACATCTGACTGTGAATGGGCAAATAAAAATTAAAAAGTATGTCGCCACCTAGCGGCGTGTAGTGATGGAACAATCACACGGACATGGATATTTAACTGAAACTGAAATTCCTGACATTATTTAGCAAACTGACATCTAAAAATGAAATTAATAAAATAATTTGGTAATTGGAACAAAATTTAACAAAATCACCCCAATATAGCAGTTACCTGCTGAGGGGGGGGGGGGGGGGGGGGGGGGTATCTGGACGCAAATAGTGAGTTTAGTTAGTCAGTTAGCGTTAGTGAGTCAATCAGTGAGTTAGCCAGAATGTTTATTTTTTCTTTCAATCTTTAGCAGCAAGGCGTCACCGGCGATTTTGCACCAGCCGTATTGCAGTTATTCTTCAACCCTATCTTAATTATAATATTAACAATAAAATTATAAACTGGTAACTGATAAAATGTACGATAAATGTTTGAATCAATAAACAGACAATAAATCAAATTAAATTAAATTATCTCGCCCAGAATGATAGCGGATTTTAGATGTGGACTTGTGGGTGCAATCTAGTGTGGTACGTGGTGGCTGTGCTCCCGCTAAGACCGCAAATGCAGTCCATAGTAGCACTGTGGAAGGATTTATTTTTACAGATGCAGTGGTGGAACCAAATCTTGTTACTATGTGCATGTGGCGGGTGTTAGAGTTTGAAAACGTTCATGAATTGTTCTGGAATACTGGTGTTGTTATTATTTAAATTTGTATTAATTATATTATTATTATCAAAATGTTTTCATAGAATAAGCTGCATCATGACCTACTAAAGATCTTGAGTAGGTCATGGCTGCATATGTAATAGCAACAGGCTCCTTTTCCTGAATTGGTTATTATTTTAGAGACGGACAAGATTAAATAATACCCACATTTACAAAAATATATTCGGAAAAAAAGATATCCTCCAAGAATCCCATAGAGGTTGGTATGCAGTAATAGTAAAGTAGCAAATTGGGTACTTTTTTCCAGGCGCTGATTTGATTCTTAAACAGCCGGAGTAAGTTTCGTTAAAATCATCGTAGTTCTTATGAGAATAGTTCTAATAGGACCGGGCCATTTACTACAATGTAGTACGAGGAATTGACAGAAAGTGCAAAACTGGGTGTAAACGTTACATCGTCAACCACAACCACAGTCGACAACCGTTATTAAAAAAAAAATTATGCTCTTGTTTGGCTAGAATAACCTACCACTGTAGCTTGCTCTTCTCACTTAAGACCTTTATAACTGTTGTTGGTTGCGGATCCGCGGTTGTCTGCTGTCGGGGGTAGCGATTCCACGCCGTAAAGTAATCCGCAATTAATAGCGACGAGAGGCTGGCGTTGAGAACCAAGTTTCTTAGGAATACAACATATACTCCCCGACTAAGAATAGTATAGAAGGTTAATACACAATGTTTTTGATAAAGACAATGGCGAAATATTATTATAGTAAACTGGGTACTACCTACTGAATCCCGAATGTAATACTTCCTATGATAAAAAAACAAATTGCAATCTATACTTTGTTGTCAGGGTAATCCGATCTCGATCTACGACCGGTAGCTTAACGCCGAGTTGTGTACTGTAAGCAGTATTGAGGCCTACAATATATATCCCTATATTACAGTATATTGTGCAGAAATTACGTACCTTTTCGTCACCGAATCCACGGGACAAACGCCAAATCACGACAACTCGATGTCTAACTCTAACTCTAACTCCGGTATTTAATAGGAAGTAACAGTCAGACAGTCTTCATCTTTAGCAACGAACTGCTAAAACACAACATCGACCAATATTCACTACCAATACGGCACGCTTCGACTACGGTAAGTGAGAACTATCGAACTACCTACAATCTAGCGATCTCTGATGGAATACGAACATTTACCATCAAGGTTTTATCTCATCCGAGATACACTTGAAATTAAACGAAAAAGCACACTTGCTTTTCCTTCGACTTCGGCGAGACTCGCATTTTAGAGTTATCTCTATCCGTGGAACTGTTGATGTGTTCCACATCCAACGTCTTGGACACATCACGCCCCGCCCATACGTTGAACGACACTGGGGTCACCACAAAATAATTATACACAAGCTTTTATTTGTGTTACAGTAGTGCAATTATAGTATAGCATGGGGTTTGGGCCTCACCCTCACAGCGCGATGGAACGCAGTCCTTCCTACGTTTGTAACAATGTGAATTCGGAACATCGAATCGAACATGGAGTGATTTAATTTTTGATATCACACAGTAGACAGACAGTACTGCAGTACTACGCCCGCCCTCCAGGAAAACCATTGGCCTTCACTTCCTTTCTTCACTGCAACCTCTTAGTTACATGTCCATCCATTGTTCCATTGATGCATCCACAACCTCAAAGCATTATTAATTAAAATTTTAGCTTAAAATAAACTACTTTTACATTCATAAGGAACTCGAATTATTCAATTAATTTGGTTGAATACGGTAATAAATAAATGATCTATAATGTAACCGAAATGAACCTTACCGGTTACCCCTGTTGACATAATATCCGATGCTCATTATCAGCGGACGGCATAGTTAGATGCTAGACTGGAATATGGAAACCAGAAACAGACTCAGTCTAAAACAATATTGGTACGATGATTCTGGGAAGAGAGAATGATAAACCGGTGTGTGCAGTGCATCTATAATAACATCATAAACGTATCTACGTATACTGTAAATGCAAATAACTATTTCGGTAAACTGTAGAATACAGCTATGGTGAATGTGGATTAGGATCAGTGGCAGGGGAAAAATGTTTCGTCGTTATATAAAGTTAGACTTTCTTTCTCATGTTGCTACAGTGAGTACTGTATGTGTCAGGCCTACAGGTCAATTCAGACCTCTCCACTAAAATTTATTGCACAACAGAGAACAGAACGCCCTATAAGCAAACAGTCGGCGGATGCGACCGGAAGGCCTCTCTTTTCGATAGCTGCTACCCGAAGGTAGGGATGGGCGGTCACTTCTCCTATCCCAAGTTTTCCTCCCAGTAATTTAACCGGTGTGCTAGTTTCTATTTAATCCACCTGAAAAAAGACTCCCTTGATTGGGGATTCACTCTAACCTACTGTAGGTAATGTTTATTTAATTAGGTAAGAGACTTAAAATAAATATAAAATTAAAGTTAAATAAAAGATCAAGTTACAGGATTATAACTCTAAATATTGTAAAGTTTTGCCCAATATCGTCGAAATGGTCCATTAAGTAACATTTTCAAAGTTTTCTTCATCATCTGATCAAAATATTCTAGTTGCATTTTCATATCTTTCTTTCTCCATTTTAGATGATGCTCGCGCAATTTTTTTATAGATATTAATTCCTTCTCAAAAGTATATTGACTCGCATTTCTCAACACATTAAAAGAATGTCCTTCGGACGGTTGGGTACTACTGTAGTTTGTAATAAATCCCATAAAAAATGACTCCAAACTCATTTAAACCTACAGTAGGTTTAAATGAATCCCCATTAATTTCAACCTAGGTTTAAATGAATCCCCATTCATTTCAACCTACAGTAGGTTTAAATGAATCCCCATTCATTTCAACCTACAGTAGGTTTAATAAACCCCTATTCATTCCAACCAAGGTTTAAATGAATCCCCATTCATTTAAACCTACTGTAGGTTTAAATGAATCCCTATTCATTTCAACCTAGGTTTAAATGAATCCCCATTCATTTCAACCTACAGTAGGTTTAAATGAATCCCCATTCATTTCAACCTACAGTAGGTTTAATAAACCCCTATTCATTCCAACCAAGGTTTAAATGAATCCCCATTAATTTCAACCTACAGTAGGTTTAAATGAATCCCCATTAATTTCAACCTAGGTTTGAATGAATCCATTTATCTACGGGATTCGATGCAACCTACTATAGGTAAAAAAAGACGTCTCTGGCACTCTGGGTTTAAATGAATCCCTTTATAGGCCTACCGCATACTATTGCTCAGTTTTCAAAATCTTTATTTTATCACACTGTGTTCATCTTCATCTGATATTTATTACATATTGAACTGATTCGATACAAATTGATTATTTTACAGATACATTTCTTTCAACATACAGTAGTATGTAGGTAGAGTACCGGTATGTATGTAAGTGAAAAAACAATCAAATAGTTACAGTAGATTTACAGTTGTTACTGTTCTTAAGAAATTAATGACATTCGTAACAGTAGGCCTATATTGCTTCCTCTTAGTTCTTTAATTTAATTAAACTAATTTACGTATAAACAAGTTATAAATAAATATCGTTAATTATTTATAGTTTTTTTTCATTCATTCATTTTTCATTGTTCTTTAATTATGTGTAACATAATTACGACTTTTTTAGATTTTTATAAGAGTTTTAAAAAAGTGACTTTTGCGAAATCGCATCATCCGTAGCATTCCCAGTCTTCACATTAGTCGTAATTTTATCATATCATTAGAAAGCTTGCGTTGCAAGGATTCGAAATATGTAACAATATCTGAATTTCGTTGAGAAACAGCTGAGATATAGGCGTTCAAAGATTGTAAGAATTATTGTTCGCTGAAGGCCATTTATTCTATTAAATAAATACACTTTGTTCTGGAACATTTTGTGTAAGTATGAATAGCTACACAATTTTTTTTTCAGGACTATAATATGGTGAAATATATTTATTAATAACGATATTGATAATTAACTATATAGTAACACAATAAGAATATTTGACTGTCTTCAATTATCGAAAAACATTAGCAACTGCGCGGAGTTTTCCAAGGAGATTGTCTCAGCCCCATCCGTATTTATTATGTATATTTATAGCAGATCTCAACCACACAATAGATCTATTGGGTAGGCATTCCGCTGTTGCCTACCAACTCATAAAATACATAACACATTCTAGAATTTTGTTTATTTATTAATAAATAGAATAAATGACCTACAGCGTTCTTGCAATCACTGAACGCATATATCATATCTCAGTTGTTTCTCAACGAAATTCAGATATTGTTACATATTTCGAATCCTAGCAACGCAAGCTTTCTAATGATATGAAAAGTTACGACTAATCTGAAAAATGGCCACGATACGGAGGGTGCGATTTCGCAAAAGACACTTTTCTAAAACGCCTATAAAAAAATTTAAAGGCAAAATCGAAAATTCCGGCGTCGACAGTGAGTTGAACTAGTTGTGTTTCAAATTTCAAGCAATATGATAAAGATTTGTAGAAAGATTTAGCAGGGCAGCAGGGGGTGGGGTCCGTGTTATCAGAAAATGACTCTATATTCTGATATTGCGGGCCATGGAATACATATACATAAGTAGCACAATTTTACATTATTCAAATGAGCGCCCTGTAAATTATATATTATATAAATCCAGGGGGGGGGGGAGGGGGGGTCGCATGCTCAATACCCCCTACTTCCCTATGAATTGACGCCTGCCACATCCCCTCTTTTACAGTACAAACTGTTTTCGCGTTGTCTGTTCAGCCAGTACAATATGCAACGAAAGTGGGTGTGGGATACAATACAAGCATCGCACATCTGCACATTACATTTACCCTGTCCTGTACCGCTGTACCAGACAGCCAGAGTATAGAAACAAAATAATGATCTACAACCTACTGTAGGTAGGCCGTCTTCATTCTTTCTGACTTTACTTCTGTACCCGGTACTTGCAACTACAGTACACAATCGGACAATTACTGAACAAACCCCTGAACCGGTACGGTAGTTGGTAGTGTTGAGATTGACAGTAAACTATAGGCCTAATAGTATAAACTATTTATTGCAGTATCGGGACCGGCACCTCATTCATCGTACCCCACACACCACATTGACTGTCAGACTATTGATATTCATCAGCACCGATACCGAACCACCTGAGTTCTATAGGCCTACATAAACAATTTAAGCTAAAATGCCTCCAAAGAAAGGATCGGACACAATGCCGGAAGGGGGAGACGCTGCCAAGGGGAAGAAAATCTTTATACAGAAATGCGACCAATGCCACACGGTAGAGCAGAACGGGGGACATAGAACTGGTCCGAATCTGTTCGGTTTGTTTGGGCGGAAGACCGGCCAGGCGCCGGGGTTCGACTACACGGAGGCCAATAAAAGTAAAGGAATCACTTGGGGGGAAGCCACTCTGTACCAGTACCTCAACAACCCGAAGAAGTATATACCCGGAACCAAGATGGTGTTCGCTGGATTAAAGAAACCAAAAGAACGAGCCGATTTGATAGCTTATTTAAAGGAGTCTACTTCAAAATAAAATGAACTTCATTAATTTGTTAGTTTTGTAGATGAACCACCTGGCCGTAGCGTACAAATGTTGTTGAATACGTAATATATTGAGGCATTTTATCAGTCTGGATGTGAGGGGTGCTTTGACTGGATTGGTTAGACTGAGTTATAGTGCGATATTGAGTGAGTTAGTTAGCTTTTTTGAGATGAGATTGAGCTTTTTTTTGTGATGATATCATTTTACATAAATTTAGTTCATAGTTCATGCAAAAGTACACAATATTGATTTAGCTCAGCCATGTCTGGTGTGACTGTTCTCAGATAGATTTTGTAACTGTTTTATTGAATAACAGAGCTCAAGAGAACTAATTTAAAGTTTATTTATTTATATATATTGTAGTTTTTAATGTAATATACAAGCACAGGAATAATAATTGTAAGAAGTAACATTCTATATCATTTTTATTCCTTAATGTTCACATTATAAGATATGGATCCAGTGCAAAATCAACTCAAATAACAGCTGATTAATAGCACAGAAATGATTATTTAGCCTGTGCTACCGGTATTGATTTTCGTTTATTGTTTTGGTTAGAATAGTAACATCTCACTATATTCTAGCAATTTCTCTTTATGATAATTAATATGTTATTCTCCGAGTTGGGATTTGCGTCAATAGTGCCCCCATCCCGCGTCGAATTTTTAATTTTAACTAATAACTTCCGTTATATAATTAATTCCGGAAGTTGAATAGAGGGTGGTATTTGACAATGGGTTTGTTTCACATTAAGATATCATCTAGTGTCACCAGGTTTAAGGAAAACCGTTCATTTTTATAATTTAAGGAATTCTATAAAGTTAATTTAAAGTAAAGATAGAATCGTTGTAACATGTAACACTATTTGTATTCTTCCAACCCTGTGGCTCCCACACCAACTCCAACTTCTTCCAACCCTGTGGCTCCCACACCAACTCCAACTTCTTCCAACCCTGTGGCTCATACACTAACTCCAAACCTGTGGCTCCCGCACCAACTCCAACCTCTTCCAACCCTGTGGCTCCTACACTAACTCCAAACCTGTGGCTCCCGCACCAACTCCAACCTCTTCCAACCCTGTGGCTCCTACACTAACTCCAAACCTGTGGCTCCCGCACCAACTCCAACCTCTTCCAACCCTGTGGCTCCCACACCAACTCCAACCCTGTGGCTCCCACATCAACTCCAACCATGTGCCTCCCACACCAACTTCAACCTCTTCAAATCCTGTGGCTCCCACACCAACTCTAACCTCTTCCAACCCTGTGGCTCCCACACCAACTCCAACTTCTTCCAACCCTGTGGCTCATACACTAACTCCAAACCTGTGGCTCCCGCACCAACTCCAACCTCTTCCAAGTTCAAGAAGCGAACTGGAAAGCTATGGACTCATAGTGGACCCAGTGGTCACAAGTCCCAGATAGACCATATTCTGTTTCGTAGGAAATACAGGAGCTCTATACAAGACTGTAATGCATTTACACTTCGACCCTTCTCCAGTGATCACCGCCTTATTGTGGCCAAGGTAAGACTTAGTCTGCGTGCTAGCAGAACAACGAAATCTGCCTTGCCGCGGCATGACTGGTCCTCTCTGTTGCAACAGCCAAGTGTGAGATCCAGCTTCACACTACAGCTGAGCAACAGGTATGAGGCTCTTGCCTCTGAGGCGGCAGATCACTGTGAGGGCTATACTGCCTTTACAGAAGCAGTTAAGTTAGCAGCTGCGGAAACAGTTCCTGTATACCCTCGAAACAGGAAAAGGGCCCCCTGGACTGACAACAAAATTCAGAAATGCCGAAATGACCTCCATAAGGCGCAGAAAGAGTCCCGACTCAAACAGACTACAGCGGCCAAGAATGCAGTTAAGGCTGCATCTAGGTCCCTGAACAGGCAGTACTCTGCTAATCTACAGGAGCTAATAAACCAACAGGTTGATGCCATCAATGATGCTGATGACAGCAGGCAATCATCCCAGGCATGGAAATCGATCAATCTGCTTACTGGGCGGAAAAGCCAACCAACCACCAAGGTTAAGGCTGATTCACCAGCCGATCGCCTCAATGGTTGGAAAGCCCACTTTGAAAAGCTCCTCAATAATGACAGGGTATTGCCTGATAACTTTATAGAAGTAAAAGTGTCTGAGTCTGTACTCCCAGACATTCCCATTGGCGATATCTCCTTTGCAGAAGTGAAGGCTGCTGCAAAGAGCATTAAGACCAATCGTGCCAGTGGAGTAGATGGTGTTCCCCCTGAGGTCTTTAAAATACCTGAGTGTTTAAAGCTCATCTATCCCATCATAGTAGACATGTACCGAACAACAAGAGTCCCACAAGAAATGAAAACAAATAAGTTGGTGCCAGTTCCCAAGAAGGGCAACCTAACACTCTATGGTTCTTTTCGGGGAATCTCATTGATCTCGATTGCTGCAAAGCTATACAATAGGATTCTATTAAATCGCATCAGGGATCCCATTGAGAGACTGCTCCGTGTAAATCAAAATGGGTTCCGTAAAGGTCGTGGGACCATGGAGCCCATTTTGGCACTTAGAAGGATAATTGAAGAGTTATCAAAAAAGAAAGACAGGCATCTGGCTGTTATCTTTGTTGACTTCTTCAAGGCCTTTGATTCAGTCTCTCGCTCACGTATGTTCAGCATACTTTCATTATATGGGATTCCTGATGAAATTATTGCAGCAATCAGATCAGTATACGATGGTTCGACAACATTTGTGTCTACTGTTGACGGTGACACAGAACCATTTGAAGTGTTATGGGGCGTCCTCCAAGGAGACACACTTGCACCATTCTTGTTCATTATTGTGGTTGACTATGTTCTACACATGTCCTTAGATCATTATAATGATGATGGGGTGATGATAACTCCACCTACTGGCTCCAGAAGTCGAGGAAATCCTGCCAAGTACCTAACTGATCTAGACTTTGCTGATGACTTAGGAGTACTCTCAGAATCATTAGAGGGAGCCCAACGGCTCCTCAGCTCATTAGAACATGCTGCTTCTAGTGTTGGTCTTTTTATTAACTCCAGAAAGTCCAAAATTCTGACAGTTAACTTTGAAAGTCCTCAGCAAGTCTCTGATCGGATGAGCATAAGCTCAAAGGATGGTATGCTTGAGCATGTGGACGACTTCTGTTACCTGGGATCATGGATCCGGAAGTCAGGTGAGGACCTTCGAATACGTAAGGGAAAGGCATGGGCAGCCTTGAATAGGCTTTCCAGGATTTGGAAGTCACCGAGAATTAATCGGAAACTTAAGGTCCGATTATTTAGAGCAGCAGTAGTTCCAGTACTCCTCTACGGGAGTCCATGCTGGGCTCTAACTGCTGAGGATACCAAATCTCTGGATGGCACATTCACAAGAATGCTACGCCGGGTTCATTGTGTCAAGTACAATGCACACATCTCCAACCAGACACTATATAACATTGGAGGTGTCTCATTGGTTCCCCCAAGCTTGACACTAGAACAAAATCGCCTCCGCTTTGCAGGACATTGCTTTCGCCGTGAGGACCAGCCAGTGCATAATCTTGTACTTTGGCAGCCTCATGGAGTGAATAAGCATGGTGGACAGCCCATGACTTTCTTGAGACGCATCTTAAAGGACACTGGCCTTAAAGATGCGGATGATCTAGCAAATGTCATGGGTGATAGGGAGTTGTGGCGGTGCAATTTTGTTGACAAGCCGGCACAGCATTCTTAAAAATGCAGCTGCAATGCAGCATGCCGATCCTAGTAGTAGTCTTCCAACCCTGTGGCTCCTACACTAACTCCAAACCTGTGGCTCCCGCACCAACTCCAACCTCTTCCAACCCTGTGGCTCCCACACCAACTCCAACCCTGTGGCTCCCACACCAACTCCAACCTCTTCCAACCCTGTGGCTCCCACAACAAACTCCAACCTCTTCCAACCCTGTGGCTCCCAATCCAACTCTAACCTCTACCAACCATGTGGCTCCCACACCAACTCCAATCTCTTCAAATCCTGTGGCTCCCACACCAACTCTAACCTCTTCCAACCCTGTGGCTCCCACACCAACTCTAACATCTTCCAACCATGGCTCCTACACCAACTCCAACCTCTTCCAACCATGGCTACACCAACTCCAACCTCTACCAACCATGTGCCTCCCACACCAACTCCAACCTCTTCAAATCCTGTGGCTCCCACACCAACTCTAACCTCTTCCAACCCTGTGGCTCCCACACCAACTCTAACATCTTCCAACCATGGCTCCTACACCAACTCCAACCTCTTCCAACCATGGCTACACCAACTCCAACCTCTTCCAACCATGGCTCCTACACCAACTCCAACCTCTTCCAACCATGGCTACACCAACTCCAACCTCTTCCAACCCTGTGGCTCCCACACCAACTCCAACCTCTTCCAACCACGTGGCTGCCACACCAACTCCAACCTCTTCCAACCCTGCGGCTCCCACATCAACTCCAACCTCTTCCAACCCTGTGGCTCCCAAACCAACTCCAACCTCTTCCAACCATGGCTCCTACACCAACTCCAACCTCATCCAACCCTGTGGCTCCCAAACCAACTCCAACCTCTTCCAACCCTGTGGCTCCCACTCCAACTCCAACCTCTTCCAACCATGTGGCTGCCACACCAACACAAACCTCTTACAACCCTGTGGCTCCTACACCAACTCCAACCTCTTCCAACCATTTGGCTCCCACACCAACTCCAACCCCTTCCAACCCTGTGGCTCCCACACCAACTCCAACCTCTACCAACCATGTGGCTCCCACACCAACTCCAACCTCTACCAACCATGTGCCTCCCACACCAACTCCAACCTCTTCAAATCCTGTGGCTCCCACACCAACTCTAACATCTTCCAACCCTGTGGCTCCCACACCAACTCCAACCTCTTCCAACCCTGTGGCTCCCACAACAAACTCCAACCTCTTCCAACCCTGTGGCTCCCACACCAACTCCAACCCTGTGGCTCCCACACCAACTCCAACCTCTTCCAACCCTGTGGCTCCCACAACAAACTCCAACCTCTTCCAACCCTGTGGCTCCCAATCCAACTCTAACCTCTTCCAACCACGTGGCTCCCACACCAACTCTAACCTCTTCAAACCCTGTGGCTCCCACATCAACTTCAACTTCTTCCAACTCTGTGGCTCCCACACCAACTCTAACCTCTTCCAACCCTGTGGCTTCCACACCAACTCTAACCTCTTCCAACACTGTGGCTCCCACACCAACTCTAACCTCTTACAATCCTGTGGCTCCCACACCAACTCCAACTTCTTCCAACCCTGTGGCTCCCACACCAACTCTAACCTCTTCCAACCCTGTGGCTGCCACACCAACTCCAACCCTGTGGCCCCCACACCAACTCTAACCTCTTACAATCCTGTGGCTCCCACACCAACTCCAACTTCTACCAACCCTGTGGCTCCCACACCAACTCCAACTTCTTCCAACCCTGTGGCTCCCACACCAAATCTAACCTCTTCCAACCCTGTGGCTCCCACACCAACTCCAACCTCTTCCAACCATGTGGCTCCCACTCCAACTCCAACCCTGTGGCTCCCACACCTACTCTAACCTCTTACAATCCTGTGGCTCCCACACTAACTCTAACCTCTTCAAACCCTTTGGCTCCCACATTAACTTCAACTTCTTCCAACCCTGTGGCTACTAATCCAACTCCAACCTCTTCTAACCCTGTGGCTCCCACACCAACTCCAACTTCTTCCAACCCTGTGGCTCCGACATCAACGTCAACTTCTTCCAACCCTGTGGCTACTAATCCAACTCCAACCTCTTCCAACCCTGTGGCTCCCACACCAACTCCAACTTCTCCCAACCCTGTGGCTCCCACACCAATTCCATCCTCTTCCAACCACGTGGTTGCCACACCAAATCCAACCTCTTCCAACCCTGTGTCTCCTACACCAACTCCAAACCCGTGGCTCCCACACCAACTCTAACATCTTTAAACCCTGTGGCTCCCACCATCTCCAACTTCTTCCAACCATGTGGCTCCCACGCCAACTCCAACCTCTTCCAACCCTGTGGCTCCTACACCAACTCCAAACCCGTGGCTCCCACACCAACTCTAACATCTTTAAACCCTGTGGCTCCCACCATCTCCAACTTCTTCCAACCATGTGGCTCCCACACCAACTCCAACCTCTTCCAACCCTGTGGCTCCCACACCAACTCCAACCACGTGGCTGTCACACCAACTCCAACCTCTTCCAACCCTGTGGCTCCTACACCAACTCCAAACCCGTGGCTCCCACACCAACTCTAACATCTTTAAACCCTGTGGCTCCCACCATCTCCAACTTCTTCCAACCATGTGGCTCCCACGCCAACTCCAACCTCTTCCAACCCTGTGGCTCCTACACCAACTCCAAACCCGTGGCTCCCACACCAACTCTAACATCTTTAAACCCTGTGGCTCCCACCATCTCCAACTTCTTCCAACCATGTGGCTCCCACGCCAACTCCAACCTCTTCCAACCCTGTGGCTCCTACACCAACTCCAAACCCGTGGCTCCCACACCAACTCTAACATCTTTAAACCCTGTGGCTCCCACCATCTCCAACTTCTTCCAACCATGTGGCTCCCACGCCAACTCCAACCTCTTCCAACCCTGTGGCTCCCACACCAACTCCAACCACGTGGCTGTCACACCAACTCCAACCTCTTCCAACCCTGTGGCTCCTACACCAACTCCAAACCCGTGGCTCCCACACCAACTCTAACATCTTTAAACCCTGTGGCTCCCACCATCTCGAACTTCTTCCAACCATGTGGCTCCCACGCCAACTCCAACCTCTTCCAACCCTGTGGCTCCCACACCAACTCCAACCACGTGGCTGTCACACCAACTCCAACCTCTTCCAACCCTGTGGCTCCCACACCAACTCCAACCACGTGGCTGTCACACCAACTCCAACCTCTTCCAACCCTGTGGCTCCTACACCAACTCCAAACCCGTGGCTCCCACACCAACTCTAACATCTTTAAACCCTGTGGCTCCCACCATCTCCAACTTCTTCCAACCATGTGGCTCCCACGCCAACTCCAACCTCTTCCAACCCTGTGGCTCCTACACCAACTCCAAACCCGTGGCTCCCACACCAACTCTAACATCTTTAAACCCTGTGGCTCCCACCATCTCCAATTTCTTCCAACCCTGTGGTTCCCACACCAACTCTTACTTCTTCCAACCCTGTGGCTCCTACACCAACTCCAACCTCTTCCTACCATGTGACTTCAAGGACCCCCTTGGAAATAAGCTGCAAAGCTTTAGGGGTAATCCTATATGTTATGTTTGACAATACCTTTTTATCGGTACATTGTTTGGTGTATTTGTTATTGTTTTTACATAATGTATAAATAAATCTATCTATCTATCCTACACTACCTCAAACCTCTTCCAACCCTGTGGCTCCCAAACCAACTCCAACCTCTTACAACCATGTAGCTCCTACACTACCTCCAACCGATGTTAGGACAATTGCGACCTGGACAATTGCGACCCGGACAATTGCGATCCGGACAATTGCGACCCGGTCAATTGCGACCCATAATTTAAGAAAAAATTGATGCGTCGCAATTGACCGGGTCGCGATTGTCCGGGTCGCAATTGTCCGGATCCAGGTATAAAGATGTAATGTATATCATTGATAAATATCATTGTATATCATTGACAATTGCGACCCAGACAATTGCGACCCATAATTTTTATTTGAAAACATGGGTCGCAATTGACCGGGTCGCAATTGTCCGGGTCGCAATTGTCCGGGTCGCAATTGTCCGGACTTCCCTCCAACCCTGTGGCTTCCCAACTAATTATTATAACTTATTAATACTTCCAATTCTATGTCTGACCCCAAAGTTGGCTTTCACCTTTATGACTTTAAATATCCATAAAAACTAGCAAAAAATACGGATACGCCTACAGTCAAAAGTTCGTCGACATGATTGAAATCCCCCTGGCTTTTCTAACTTACTGTATGTTAATTATTCGTATTTTGTTCAGTTGGAGTAAATCCCTTCAAAACTTCTTCCCCCTTGGAAATAAGCTGCAAATTTTTACTGGTATAGGGGTTATGTTGGACAATAGGCCTACCTATACATTATTTGGTGTATTTGTTAATGTTTACATATCTATCTATCTCAGGGCAAATTTGTGGAGTTGATTTTTATTTGAGTTACTACTACTACTACTACTAGGATCGGCATGCTGCATTGCAGCTGCATTTTTAAGAATGCTGTGCCGGCTTGTCGACAAAATTGCGCCGCCACAACTCCCTATCACCCATGAAATTTGCTAGATCATCCGCATCTTCAAGGCCAGTGTCCTTTAAGATGCGTCTCAAGAAAGTCATGGACTGTCCACCATGCTTATTCACTCCATGAGGCTGCCAAAGTACAAGATTATGTACTGGCTGGTCCTCACGGCGAAAGCAATGTCCTGCAAAGCGGAGGCAATTTTGTTCTAGTGTCAAGCTTGGGGGAACCAATGAGACACCTCCAATGTTATATAGTGGAGGTGTTAGGAGATGTGTGTGTTAGGAGATGTGTGCATTGTAATTGACACAATGAACCCGGCGTAGCATTCTTGTGAATGTGCCATCCAGAGATTTATTATATCTTTTTGTTGAGCACAGCTTTTGCAAAGTCGGCAATGATGTCCAGGTGGGATCGAACGGGTGACCTCTGGGTTGGAAGTCTGACGCTCAAACCATTCAGCTAGCGGCTCAGGTAAAAGATAGACCTGTAAATACTATCTGATACCTCGTATGTCCGCAATTTACCTGCAATTTATATACAGGAAACTTCTTAGCCAGTCTTCCAGAACATGAGAAGTGGCAACGGTTGATGAGGTTAGAGATTTTGTATATTTTGTCCAATGCTGCATGTGCAGTTGGATTCATCAATAGACCAATTCCACCATTGTCACTATTATCTTCTGATGCCAGGGCAAGTCGCAAACCCCCCCCCCCCCCCATGTCCTTCATCAGACAGAACCTCAAACTTCAGAATCCCTCTCCCCTTCACAATCTGGCCTCCCTGGTGACCCAGGGTTTGGGCCAGAAAGGTCATCAGTAAAGGGACTCACAAAATTGTTGACAGCTCTCTTTCCAGTAGGGGGTGAGACTGGTAGCCGGTCAGGAGATAACTGACCCCTGTGAGACCTAATGTGTCCGGTAGTTCCACTGGCCTCTAGTGGCCGGACCTCCGCATTACTAATGTAATCCATAGTGGGGGTTGGGGGGTGCTTTTCTGCCGAGTCAGCTCTCGGGGCAAATACCACACACTGGTTTGCCAACCCACAGGGTTGGTGTCGCCGTGTAGTCATATTTTTGGGCGTATCACCCATACCTACTCTGATGCACATGACCCACCATTGGCTGTGCAGCTAATCAGCTGGGCCATGCCCTGTACCCCTGCTGCCAGGTGCTGGTCGCAGTGAAGTGCACTCAATTGGACATGAGAACACTCTTCTCCTGACCAGCCATTGGTAGATCACCATCTGCCTGGCCAGCCCATATACCCCTGCAACCAAGTATATGGGTCCTTAATCCAGGACCAAAGGCGCCCCTATCCCAGAACGAAGGGGGTCCTAGTTACAGGACCAGATTTGCCCTTAGTAAGAGGGTCTATGCAGCTACAGGTGGCACCTCCTTTATGCTGCATGGAGGTGGAAAGTTTTCTTGATCAATAACCTAGAATACCTGACCTGATATAGGTCAAGTACAATAATCATTCCAGGTGTCTCAGTGGTTCCCCCCAAGCTTGAACAAAGCCGCCTCTTGACACTTGAGCAATGCTGCAATTTTATTGATAAGCCGGCATAGCATTCTTAATGCACGCTGCATTAGTCATGCCAATTGAGGATTGAATGGCGGTGGCAAAAGTTTTTATTTTTCAAGCCTGCATAAGCAAAGCATAGCATCTCAATGTTCACCTTCAATGCAGCAGTTCAATTATAGTAGTATGTAGTAGTGGCTTCCGTAATCAGGACAGGATAATCAACAAGCCTCATAACATAGCATAAAATAAGTGTATATTGTTCGACATTATCAATATATTGGGTGCAGGCATTAGTTCGAAGTTTCTGTGACCCTTATTAGCTCGTTGCTATGCACATTTGACCAGTTGCTATTTAAAACAGAAAATGAAAATATTTGTATATTGTTCCTTATAGTCGATATAGTCGGTCTAGAAGTCGTTTGGAAGTTGCTGGAACCAGCGAAAGGGCCGTTGTTAAGCACATTGTAAAAGTTGCTAACTTTGTAGTCATTTTTCACCTGGTTGCTATGGTCTAAAAAAAAATTTATTGACCAGTAAACTAGATACATCTGATACACCGATCAGCTATAATTTCAAAGCGATAGCTATTACATGATAGACGTAGTTATGCAAAAGATCTCCGTTGCTATGTTTAAGGGTCTGCAAAAAATTTTCCCCACGACGAAATTTTTGAAGGAATTTTTCTGAATGACTGACTACTCAACCAACTGCTTCAAAAAAACAACAATGGATCGGAATTTGTGGGCAAAAATAATTTACCTCGCTCAGCCTATTAGTAATTGAATAAAGTCACTTGTTCTACGCGAAATTGATTAGTTTACGCAATTGACATGTAAATTAAAGTTTTCTTTGTCAAGTTGGAAATGCCAAATCAAGGTTAATCATTTATCAAGAATGGAATGGAAGCAAGTTAAACTTTCGCTAACTACAGCATAGCAATAATTTTGCTTTCCTTCACTAAGTGTTAGTGAGAGAAAGACTTTCTTCACGAATTAATTTTAGTGATAGAGTAGGACTTTAAATCACTGATTTTTATTTCTTTAACTTAAAATAAATAATTTCCATTTTTTTAAAGTGTAAATTCAGATCCTCGTAAAATTTTTGAGACAGGTTAGGGGGGGGGGGGGGGGGGGGGGGGGAGCTGGACGCAAATCCCATCTTTGCGAATTAATATCCCGCCTCAATGTCAAATTCTTAATTTAGGGAAAGGAGCAGGTTACAGTGGCACGTTATTTTAACCAAAACAATAAACTAAACACAATAGAACAGGTTACAGTTTTATTTTTGAGAGTAAGCAACTGCTATTTGCGTCCAATTTCCCCTGGAGAGGGATTAATTTTTATTGCTTCCGTATATTGAGTTTGCACCCAATGGTATTTTATAATTAAACAATGATACCATGAACAATAAAGCAACAAGTGCTTCTTTCCATTTCTTTTTTTTTTCGACGAATATTTTCGTCGAACCTTTTAACCACTTACTCAATTATTGTTTCTAACCCAACAATTGTTTAATCGCACCAACATTATTCGCTAGCTTCCTCATTCCTTGGAGTTCCGTTTCTGCTTTATTGATTCACGTTTCTCGTATACAGTATATTCGTTCTGTTGTAAACAGTTGAGGGGGAAATATCCCCTAGGGGGTAATCGATCTCGGTTGGGTGCATCTACAGTATGATGGGTAAATAGTGCGTTTGTATGTAACACTGTAGAATACTGTACATCCCATTTTTCTTAACGCAGTTAATATTGACAACGAGTTGTTATATACAGTCGTCCATTATAGCAACATACTGCATTATACTGTAGTAGTAAACAGTAGGATCTCTTACAGTAATTTATATACTGCATTAAGTTTTTTAAATTACAGATACAGTACAAATTCATTGTAGAAGTAACGTAGACATTACAGCACCTAGCGAGTAACTTTTTACAAACTGCTCTCCCGCTATTACGTCTACCTCGAAACAAGACCTGTTATTAATAGTTTAAAAAGTTTAAATTTGAAGTTAAAGTTTAAATACTAACCGATAGATAAGTCAAGTTGGCAGGTTTTTAGCACGAGCGAAGCGAGTGTTAAAATGCCAACGAGGGGAAAACTCAACACACGAGGGCAGAATAACAGTATTTTTCTAAAGAAAATGTGTGGAAAATAGTGATTTCCGTTACGTTTTTATATCGAATATATTGTTTTATTTGAATAAAAAAAATCACCAGCGTTATCATTGTTTACGGCATATAATACTCTATTAATGCTGCCCAAGCTTTCAGATAGATATCCTAAGATTTCTGAGTCAGTAGCTCCGAAAACATCGCGGCATCTTGCTCATTCAAATTTTCGAGCACGTACAGATCGTCAATATTTAGGCCCCAACCACCAGGTCCGGTACTGCTAACAGCCATTCTGTAGGATCTAAGGATGAGAAAGGTCTATCCACTATCACCAATTACAGTATTCAAATTGTATAGTACTGCTGTACTGTACAGTACTACAGTATGCCTACTAATTGTGTTACCGTGTACAAGTACCGGTACTGTACAGACGGAAGATTTTTGAGCTAGCTAAACAGTGAGCTAAAATAAGATGAAAAAAATACTTGTTTTAACTAATTTTCTGGAAATTAGTGAAAAAAAGTTAGATTAATTAACTCAATTTCAAAAATATTAGTCATAAAAAGAGCCTTTATTCAAATAAAGATATTTATTGACAGCACATTTTGATTTAGGTAATTTTAGCACCGCAAACTGTCCAATAACCCATCATAATTTACTCGTAAAGTAGGTACTGTAGGTACAATAATAACGCACATAAATATGATAATATAAATAACGACATGATGGTAAATCAAGCTCCTACAGTATATTGACGGATAAGAATTTAAAATCCCGCTTCAACTGTTCAATACATATTAATACAGTTTTGGAATAACATATATTATAGGCAAGGACTTATAGGCTAAAATTAATAAATACCTGGCTCATCATATATCTCTATAATCAAATAAACAAACCCAAAATATAACGATTCAGTTCAGTAATATAATATATATTATTACATATTCGGATCAGAAAGTAATACTTTACACTCAAAGTAAAAAATGTAAAAAATGTAATTAAATATTATAAATCTTACGTTTAATCTTTGTGAAAGAAAGGTGAAAGTGAATCAGGGAAGCAGGTTTATTTGAAACAAGTTACTTACTGACTGCGTGATTATTTTCCAGAAGAAAAACTGATTCTTTACGTTACTGTTTCAGTCAATGTGCTAACAACTCTGAACAACAACGAAACTTTGTAGAACTTCTGGTGCCCATAAAGAATAAAGATGAGATTCCCAGATAATGATAAATCTCTGGGAAAACAGACTAATGAAGTTTTTGTCTGTGCAGAGTTGTCCTGTCTGATCGAATTGAACACGCGACGCGACAACGGTAACTATTGTCTGTATTCTCATCGATTGCGTTTACTTTCGGCGTTCGACACTCACAATGATTTGTCAGATTCTATGCTGCGATAGCCGTCCTTGTTCCACAATCAAGTGGAAAAATCACGTATAATAATAATATTATCCGATTCGGATATGGGGGTCTAATGGTCATCTGGGTGGATGAGGTGGTCTGATGGTCACCTGGGTGGATGAGGTGGTCTGATGGTCACCTGGGTGGATGAGGTGGTCTGATGGTCACCTGGGTGGATGAGGTGGTCTGATGGTCACCTGGGTGGATGAGGTGGTCTGATGGTCACCTGGGTGGATGAGGTGGTCTGATGGTCACCTGGGTGGATGAGGTGGTGTGATGGTCACCTGGGTGGATGAGGTGGTCTGATGCTGGTCTTATCATGTTACAACTTGTGATTGTGGTACCAAGACAGTTCTCGCAGCACATAATCTGGCAGGATTTCCGGAATCCGAACTGTTTATTTCTTATTTATATTCGTTGGCCTATATTGGTTAGTTATAGTTACATTCGACATCTTCATGATCTGAATCGAACTTAATAGATCAGAAAGCTTTGCTTAGCAGCTGAAAGATGTGAGGAAATATTTGAAAAGTTGACAACTTCGAACGAAACTCACAACAGCGACTACCCGGCAAAAAACTCACTAGCTTAACGGGCACTAATTCGGTATTTACCCACCAACAATAAATTTTGGTGTAAACAAATTTCTGATTGGCGGGTAAATATAACGAAAAAGAATTACAAATCTATAATATTTAAAATAATTGAATTGGTCGCAGGTAATAAAAACGAAAAATGTTCATGTGTCTTTTCAGTAATATATCCACCCAAATAAATTTATAAATTATTGTTATTTAAATCCAATTTAAATAACAATGTAAGAAAGCAAGAAAGCAGGCCCACGGTGGGTATATTGTTTTGAAGTCAATCACACACTTTGCATCTAAACTAAGAGAATGCGAGTGATAAATATTAAAATATTATAATATTTGATTTTCATAATTATTATTGCTGATTTATTTAAACGTCTTATTTCGTTATTTACCCTCCAATAATATATAAAATTATGACAATTGCCTATTTTTCGATTTTTAACCACCATAATCTTAATATTTAAAATAAATATTAAACTGACTGGTAAATAACGAAAGAGTGCCTGAGAAAGATGAAGCCTGTATCGTATAGATTTTTGTAGAATGGGTCCGATACAATAAGTTAATCAAGGTTGTTGTCGAAGCCCTCTATAGAACCGAAGGTTGTTGTTGACGCCCTCTATAGAACCGAAGTCGAAGCCCTCTATAGAACCGAAGGTTGTTGTTTACGCCCTCTATAGAACCGAAGTCGAAGCCCTCTATAGAACCGAAGTCAACGCCCTCTATAGAACCGAAGGTTGTTGTTGACGCCCTCTATAGAACCGAAGTCAACGCCCTCTATAGAACCGAAGTCGACGCCCTCTATAGAACCGAAGTCAACGCCCTCTATAGAACCGAAGGTTGTTGTCGAAGCCCTCTATAGAACCAAAGGTTGTTGTTGACGCCCTCTATAGAACCGAAGGTTGTTGTTTACGCCCTCTATAGAACCGAAGGTTGTTGTTGACGCCCTCTATAGAACCGAAGTCGAAGCCCTCTATAGAACCGAAGGTTGTTGTTGACGCCCTCTATAGAACCGAAGTCGACGCCCTCTATAGAACCGAAGTCGACGCCATCTATAGAACCGAAGGTTGTTGTCGACGCCCTCTATAGAACCGAAGGTTGTTGTTTACGCCCTCTATAGAACCGAAGTCGACGCCCTTTATAGAACCGAAGTCGAAGCCCTCTATAGAACCGAAGTTGACGCCCTCTATAGAACCGAAGGTTGTTGTTGACGCCCTCTATAGAACCGAAGGTTGTTGTTGACGCCCTCTATAGAACCGAAGGTTGTTGTTGACGCCCTCTATAGAACCGAAGGTTGTTGTTGACGCCCTCTATAGAACCGAAGGTTGTTGTTGACGCCCTCTATAGAACCGAAGTCGAAGCCCTCTATAGAACCGAAGTCGACGCCCTCTATAGAACCGAAGTCGAAGCCCTCTATAGAACCGAAGTTGACGCCCTCTATAGAACCGAAGTCGAAGCCCTCTATAGAACCGAAGGTTGTTGTTGACGCCCTCTATAGAACCGAAGGTTGTTGTTTACGCCCTCTATAGAACCGAAGTCGACGCCCTTTATAGAACCGAAGTCAACGCCATCTATAGAACCGAAGGTTGTTGTTGACGCCCTCTATAGAACCGAAGGTTGTTGTTTACGCCCTCTATAGAACCGAAGGTTGTTGTTGACGCCCTCTATAGAACCGAAGGTTGTTGTTGACGCCCTCTATAGAACCGAAGGTTGTTGTTGACGCCCTCTATAGAACCGAAGGTTGTTGTTTACGCCCTCTATAGAACCGAAGTCGAAGCCCTCTATAGAACCGAAGTCAACGCCCTCTATAGAACGGAAGGTTGTTGTTGACGCCCTCTATAGAACCGAAGTCAACGCCCTCTATAGAACCGAAGTCGACGCCCTCTATAGAACCGAAGTCGACGCCCTCTATAGAACCGAAGTCGAAGCCCTCTATAGAACCGAAGGTTGTTGTTGACGCCCTCTATAGAACCGAAGGTTGTTGTTTACGCCCTCTATAGAACCGAAGTCGACGCCCTTTATAGAACCGAAGTCAACGCCATCTATAGAACCGAAGGTTGTTGTTGACGCCCTCTATAGAACCGAAGTCGACGCCCTCTATAGAACCGAAGTCGAAGCCCTCTATAGATCCGAAGGTTGTTGTTGACGCCCTCTATAGAACCGAAGTCGACGCCCTCTATAGAACCGAAGTCGACGCCCTCTATAGAACCGAAGGTTGTTGTCGACGCCCTCTATAGAACCGAAGGTTGTTGTTGACGCCCTCTATAGAACCGAAGGTTGTTGTTGACGCCCTCTATAGAACCGAAGGTTGTTGTTGACGCCCTCTATAGAACCGAAGGTTGTTGTTGACGCCCTCTATAGAACCGAAGTCGAAGCCCTCTATAGAACCGAAGGTTGTTGTTGACGCCCTCTATAGAACCGAAGTCGACGCCCTCTATAGAACCGAAGTCGACGCCCTCTATAGAACCGAAGGTTGTTGTCGACGCCCTCTATAGAACCGAAGGTTGTTGTTGACGCCCTCTATAGAACCGAAGGTTGTTGTTGACGCCCTCTATAGAACCGAAGGTTGTTGTTGACGCCCTCTATAGAACCGAAGGTTGTTGTTGACGCCCTCTATAGAACCGAAGTCGAAGCCCTCTATAGAACCGAAGCTTGTTGTTGACGCCCTCTATAGAACCGAAGGTTGTTGTTGACGCCCTCTATAGAACCGAAGGTTGTTGTTGACGCCCTCTATAGAACCGAAGGTTGTTGTTGACGCCCTCTATAGAACCGAAGTCGAAGCCCTCTATAGAACCGAAGGTTGTTGTTGACGCCCTCTATAGAACCGAAGTCGACGCCCTCTATAGAACCGAAGTCGACGCCCTCTATAGAACCGAAGGTTGTTGTCGACGCCCTCTATAGAACCGAAGGTTGTTGTTTACGCCCTCTATAGAACCGAAGTCGACGCCCTTTATAGAACCGAAGTCGAAGCCCTCTATAGAACCGAAGTTGACGCCCTCTATAGAACCGAAGGTTGTTGTTGACGCCCTCTATAGAACCGAAGGTTGTTGTTGACGCCCTCTATAGAACCGAAGGTTGTTGTTGACGCCCTCTATAGAACCGAAGGTTGTTGTTGACGCCCTCTATAGAACCGAAGTCGAAGCCCTCTATAGAACCGAAGGTTGTTGTTGACGCCATCTATAGAACCGAAGTCGAAGCCCTCTATAGAACCGAAGGTTGTTGTTGACGCCCTCTATAGAACCGAAGTCAACGCCCTCTATAGAACCGAAGTCGAAGCCCTCTATAGAACCGAAGGTTGTTGTTGACACTCTCTATAGAACCGAAGTCGACGCCCTCTATAGAACCGAAGTCGAAGCCCTCTATAGAACCGAAGTTGACGCCCTCTATAGAACCGAAGGTTGTTGTCGACGCCCTCTATAGAACCGAAGTCGACGCCCTCTATAGAACCGAAGTCGACGCCCTCTATAGAACCGAAGGTTGTTGTCGACGCCCTCTATAGAACCGAAGTTGACGCCCTCTATAGAACCGAAGTTGACGCCCTCTATAGAACCGAAGGTTGTTGTTGACGCCCTCTATAGAACCGAAGTCGACGCCCTCTATAGAACCGAAGGTTGTTGTTGACGCCCTCTATAGAACCGAAGTCGACGCCCTCTATAGAACCGAAGTCGAAGCCCTCTATAGAACCGAAGGTTGTTGTTGACGCCATCTATAGAACCGAAGTCGAAGCCCTCTATAGAACCGAAGGTTGTTGTTGACGCCCTCTATAGAACCGAAGTCAACGCCCTCTATAGAACCGAAGTCGAAGCCCTCTATAGAACCGAAGGTTGTTGTTGACACTCTCTATAGAACCGAAGTCGACGCCCTCTATAGAACCGAAGTCGAAGCCCTCTATAGAACCGAAGTTGACGCCCTCTATAGAACCGAAGGTTGTTGTCGACGCCCTCTATAGAACCGAAGTCGACGCCCTCTATAGAACCGAAGTCGACGCCCTCTATAGAACCGAAGGTTGTTGTCGACGCCCTCTATAGAACCGAAGTTGACGCCCTCTATAGAACCGAAGTTGACGCCCTCTATAGAACCGAAGGTTGTTGTTGACGCCCTCTATAGAACCGAAGTCGACGCCCTCTATAGAACCGAAGGTTGTTGTTGACGCCCTCTATAGAACCGAAGTCGACGCCCTCTATAGAACCGAAGTCGACGCCCTCTATAGAACCGAAGTCAACGCCCTCTATAGAACCGAAGGTTGTTGTTGACGCCCTCTATAGAACCGAAGATTGTTGTTTACGCCCTCTATAGAACCGAAGTCGAAGCCCTCTATAGAACCGAAGGTTGTTGTTGACGCCCTCTATAGAACCGAAGATTGTTGTTGACGCACTCTATAGAACCGAAGTCGACGCCCTCTATAGAACCGAAGGTTGTTGTTGACGCCCTCTATAGAACCGAAGTCGACGCCCTCTATAGAACCGAAGTCGAAGCCCTCTATAGAACCGAAGGTTGTTGTTTACGCCCTCTATAGAACCGAAGTCGACGCCCTCTATAGAACCGAAGTCGAAGCCCTCTATAGAACCGAAGTTGACGCCCTCTATAGAACCGAAGTCGAAGCCCTCTATAGAACCGAAGGTTGTTGTTGACGCCCTCTATAGAACCGAAGGTTGTTGTTTACGCCCTCTATAGAACCGAAGTCGACGCCCTTTATAGAACCGAAGTCAACGCCATCTATAGAACCGAAGGTTGTTGTTGACGCCCTCTATAGAACCGAAGGTTGTTGTTGACGCCCTCTATAGAACCGAAGGTTGTTGTTGACGCCCTCTATAGAACCGAAGGTTGTTGTTGACGCCCTCTATAGAACCGAAGGTTGTTGTTGACGCCCTCTATAGAACCGAAGGTTGTTGTTTACGCCCTCTATAGAACCGAAGTCGAAGCCCTCTATAGAACCGAAGTCAACGCCCTCTATAGAACCGAAGGTTGTTGTTGACGCCCTCTATAGAACCGAAGTCAACGCCCTCTATAGAACCGAGAAGTCGACGCCCTCTATAGAACCGAAGTCGATGCCCTCTATAGAACCGAAGTCGAAGCCCTCTATAGAACCGAAGGTTGTTGTTGACGCCCTCTATAGAACCGAAGGTTGTTGTTTACGCCCTCTATAGAACCGAAGTCGACGCCCTTTATAGAACCGAAGTCAACGCCATCTATAGAACCGAAGGTTGTTGTTGACGCCCTCTATAGAACCGAAGTCGACGCCCTCTATAGAACCGAAGTCGAAGCCCTCTATAGAACCGAAGGTTGTTGTTGACGCCCTCTATAGAACCGAAGTCGACGCCCTCTATAGAACCGAAGTCGACGCCCTCTATAGAACCGAAGGTTGTTGTCGACGCCCTCTATAGAACCGAAGGTTGTTGTTGACGCCCTCTATAGAACCGAAGGTTGTTGTTGACGCCCTCTATAGAACCGAAGGTTGTTGTTGACGCCCTCTATAGAACCGAAGGTTGTTGTTGACGCCCTCTATAGAACCGAAGTCGAAGCCCTCTATAGAACCGAAGGTTGTTGTTGACGCCCTCTATAGAACCGAAGTCGACGCCCTCTATAGAACCGAAGTCGACGCCCTCTATAGAACCGAAGGTTGTTGTCGACGCCCTCTATAGAACCGAAGGTTGTTGTTGACGCCCTCTATAGAACCGAAGGTTGTTGTTGACGCCCTCTATAGAACCGAAGGTTGTTGTTGACGCCCTCTATAGAACCGAAGGTTGTTGTTGACGCCCTCTATAGAACCGAAGTCGAAGCCCTCTATAGAACCGAAGGTTGTTGTTGACGCCATCTATAGAATCGAAGTCGAAGCCCTCTATAGAACCGAAGGTTGTTGTTGACGCCCTCTATAGAACCGAAGGTTGTTGTTTACGCCCTCTATAGAACCGAAGTCGAAGCCCTCTATAGAACCGAAGTTGACGCCCTCTATAGAACCGAAGTCGAAGCCCTCTATAGAACCGAAGTCGAAGCCCTCTATAGAACCGAAGGTTGTTGTTGACACTCTCTATAGAACCGAAGTCGACGCCCTCTATAGAACCGAAGTCGAAGCCCTCTATAGAACCGAAGTCAACGCCCTCTATAGAACCGAAGTCGAAGCCCTCTATAGAACCGAAGGTTGTTGTTGACACTCTCTATAGAACCGAAGTCGACGCCCTCTATAGAACCGAAGTCGAAGCCCTCTATAGAACCGAAGTTGACGCCCTCTATAGAACCGAAGGTTGTTGTCGACGCCCTCTATAGAACCGAAGTCGACGCCCTCTATAGAACCGAAGTCGACGCCCTCTATAGAACCGAAGGTTGTTGTCGACGCCCTCTATAGAACCGAAGTCGACGCCCTCTATAGAACCGAAGGTTGTTGTCGACGCCCTCTATAGAACCGAAGTCGACGCCCTCTATAGAACCGAAGTCGACGCCCTCTATAGAACCGAAGGTTGTTGTCGACGCCCTCTATAGAACCGAAGTTGACGCCCTCTATAGAACCGAAGGTTGTTGATGACGCCCTCTATAGAACCGAAGTCGACGCCCTCTATAGAACCGAAGGTTGTTGTTGACGCCCTCTATAGAACCGAAGTCGACGCCCTCTATAGAACCGAAGTCGAAGCCCTCTATAGAACCGAAGGTTGTTGTTGACGCCCTCTATAGAACCGAAGGTTGTTGTTTATGCCCTCTATAGAACCGAAGTCGAAGCCCTCTATAGAACCGAAGTTGACGCCCTCTATAGAACCGAAGGTTGTTGTTGACGCCCTCTATAGAACCGAAGTCGACGCCCTCTATAGAACCGAAGTCGAAGCCCTCTATAGAACCGAAGGTTGTTGTTGACGCCCTCTATAGAACCGAAGTCAACGCCCTCTATAGAACCGAAGTCGAAGCCCTCTATAGAACCGAAGGTTGTTGTTGACACTCTCTATAGAACCGAAGGTTGTTGTTGACGCCATCTATAGAACCGAAGTCGAAGCCCTCTATAGAACCGAAGGTTGTTGTTGACGCCCTCTATAGAACCGAAGTCAACGCCCTCTATAGAACCGAAGTCGAAGCCCTCTATAGAACCGAAGGTTGTTGTTGACACTCTCTATAGAACCGAAGGTTGTTGTTGACACTCTCTATAGAACCGAAGGTTGTTGTTGACGCCATCTATAGAACCGAAGTCGAAGCCCTCTATAGAACCGAAGGTTGTTGTTGACGCCCTCTATAGAACCGAAGTCAACGCCCTCTATAGAACCGAAGTCGAAGCCCTCTATAGAACCGAAGGTTGTTGTTGACGCCATCTATAGAACCGAAGTCGAAGCCCTCTATAGAACCGAAGGTTGTTGTTGACGCCCTCTATAGAACCGAAGTCAACGCCCTCTATAGAACCGAAGTCGAAGCCCTCTATAGAACCGAAGGTTGTTGTTGACACTCTCTATAGAACCGAAGTCGACGCCCTCTATAGAACCGAAGTCGAAGCCCTCTATAGAACCGAAGTTGACGCCCTCTATAGAACCAAAGGTTGTTGTCGACGCCCTCTATAGAACCGAAGTCGACGCCCTCTATAGAACCGAAGTCGACGCCCTCTATAGAACCGAAGGTTGTTGTCGACGCCCTCTATAGAACCGAAGTCGACGCCCTCTATAGAACCGAAGGTTGTTGTCGACGCCCTCTATAGAACCGAAGTCGACGCCCTCTATAGAACCGAAGTCGACGCCCTCTATAGAACCGAAGGTTGTTGTCGACGCCCTCTATAGAACCGAAGTTGACGCCCTCTATAGAACCGAAGTTGACGCCCTCTATAGAACCGAAGGTTGTTGTTGACGCCCTCTATAGAACCGAAGTCGACGCCCTCTATAGAACCGAAGGTTGTTGTTGACGCCCTCTATAGAACCGAAGTCGACGCCCTCTATAGAACCGAAGTCGAAGCCCTCTATAGAACCGAAGGTTGTTGTTGACGCCCTCTATAGAACCGAAGGTTGTTGTTTACGCCCTCTATAGAACCGAAGTCGAAGCCCTCTATAGAACCGAAGTTGACGCCCTCTATAGAACCGAAGGTTGTTGTTGACGCCCTCTATAGAACCGAAGTCGACGCCCTCTATAGAACCGAAGTCGAAGCCCTCTATAGAACCGAAGGTTGTTGTTGACGCCCTCTATAGAACCGAAGGTTGTTGTTTACGCCCTCTATAGAACCGAAGTCGACGCCCTTTATAGAACCGAAGTCGACGCCCTCTATAGAACCGAAGTCGACGCTCTCTATAGAACCGAAGGTTGTTGTTGACGCCCTCTATAGAACCGAAGGTTGTTGTTTACGCCCTCTATAGAACCGAAGTCGACGCCCTTTATAGAACCGAAGTCGAAGCAATCTATAGAACCGAAGTTGACGCCCTCTATAGAACCGAAGGTTGTTGTTGACGCCCTCTATAGAACCGAAGGTTGTTGTTGACGCCCTCTATAGAACCGAAGGTTGTTGTTTACGCCCTCTATAGAACCGAAGTCGACGCCCTTTATAGAACCGAAGTCGAAGCCCTCTATAGAACCGAAGTTGACACCCTCTATAGAACCGAAGGTTGTTGTTGACGCCCTCTATAGAACCGAAGTCGACGCCCTCTATAGAACCGAAGTCGAAGCCCTCTATAGAACCGAAGGTTGTTGTTGACGCCCTCTATAGAACCGAAGGTTGTTGTTGACGCCCTCTATAGAACCGAAGTCGACGCCCTTTATAGAACCGAAGTCGACGCCCTCTATAGAACTGAAGTCGACGCCCTCTATAGAACCGAAGGTTGTTGTCGAAGCCCTCTATAGAACCAAAGGTTGTTGTTTACGCCCTCTATAGAACCGAAGTCGACGCCCTTTATAGAACCGAAGTTGACGCCCTCTATAGAACCGAAGGTTGTTGTCGAAGCCCTCTATAGAACCAAAGGTTGTTGTTTACGCCCTCTATAGAACCGAAGTCGACGCCCTTTATAGAACCGAAGTCGACGCCCTCTATAGAAACGAAGTCGACGCCCTCTATAGAACCGAAGTTGACGCCCTCTATAGAACCGAAGGTTGTTGTCGACGCCCTCTATAGAACCGAAGTCGACGCCCTCTATAGAACCGAAGTCGACGCCCTCTATAGAACCGAAGGTTGTTGTTTACGCCCTCTATAGAACCGAAGTCGAAGCCCTCTATAGAACCGAAGTTGACGCCCTCTATAGAACCGAAGGTTGTTGTTGACGCCCTCTATAGAACCGAAGTCGACGCCCTCTATAGAACCGAAGGTTGTTGTTGACGCCCTCTATAGAACCGAAGTCGACGCCCTCTATAGAACCGAAGTCGAAGCCCTCTATAGAACCGAAGGTTGTTGTTGACGCCCTCTATAGAACCGAAGGTTGTTGTTTACGCCCTCTATAGAACCGAAGTCGAAGCCCTCTATAGAACCGAAGTTGACGCCCTCTATAGAACCGAAGGTTGTTGTTGACGCCCTCTATAGAACCGAAGTCGACGCCCTCTATAGAACCGAAGTCGAAGCCCTCTATAGAACCGAAGGTTGTTGTTGACGCCCTCTATAGAACCGAAGGTTGTTGTTGACGCCCTCTATAGAACCGAAGTCGACGCCCTTTATAGAACCGAAGTCAACGCCCTCTATAGAACCGAAGTCGACGCCCTCTATAGAACCGAAGGTTGTTGTCGAAGCCCTCTATAGAACCAAAGGTTGTTGTTTACGCCCTCTATAGAACCGAAGTCGACGCCCTTTATAGAACCGAAGTTGACGCCCTCTATAGAACCGAAGGTTGTTGTCGAAGCCCTCTATAGAACCAAAGGTTGTTGTTTACGCCCTCTATAGAACCGAAGTCGACGCCCTTTATAGAACCGAAGTCGACGCCCTCTATAGAACCGAAGTCGACGCCCTTTATAGAACCGAAGGTTGTTGTCGAAGCCCTCTATAGAACCAAAGGTTGTTGTTTACGCCCTCTATAGAACCGAAGTCGACGCCCTTTATAGAACCGAAGTTGACGCCCTCTATAGAACCAAAGGTTGTTGTTGACGCCCTCTATAGAACCGAAGTCGACGCCCTCTATAGAACCGAAGTCGACGCCCTCTATAGAACCGAAGTCGACGCCCTCTATAGAACCGAAGTCAACGCCCTCTATAGAACCGAAATCGAAGCCCTCTATAGAACCAAAGGTTGTTGTTGACGCCCTCTATAGAACCGAAGTTGACGCCCTCTATAGAACCGAAGTCGACGCCCTCTATAGAACCGAAGTCGACGCCCTTTATAGAACCGAAGTCGACGCCCTCTATAGAACCGAAGTCGAAGCCCTCTATAGAACCGAAGGTTGTTGTCGAAGCCCTCTATAGAACCGAAGGTTGTTGTTTACGCCCTATAGAACCGAAGTCGACGCCCTTTATAGAACCGAAGTTGACGCCCTCTATAGAACCAAAGGTTGTTGTTGACGCCCTCTATAGAACCAAAGGTTGTTGTTGACGCCCTCTATAGAACCGAAGTCAATGCCCTCTATAGAACCGAAGTTGACGCCCTCTATAGAACCAAAGGTTGTTGTTGACGCCCTCTATAGAACCAAAGGTTGTTGTTGACGCCCTCTATAGAACCGAAGTCGACGCCCTCTATAGAACCGAAGTCGACGCCCTCTATAGAACCGAAGTCAACGCCCTCTATAGAACCGAAATCGAAGCCCTCTATAGAACCGAAGTCGAAGCCCTCTATAGAACCGAAGGTTGTTGTCGAAGCCCTCTATAGAACCGAAGTCGACGCCCTTTATAGAACCGAAGTTGACGCCCTCTATAGAACCAAAGGTTGTTGTTGACGCCCTCTATAGAACCGAAGGTTGTTGTTGACGCCCTCTATAGAACCGAAGTCGACGACCTTTATAGAACCGAAGTCGACGCCCTCTATAGAACCGAAGTCGACGCCCTCTATAGAACCGAAGTCGAAGCCCTCTATAGAACCGAAGGTTGTTGTTGACGCCCTCTATAGAACCGAAGTCGAAGCCCTCTATAGAACCGAAGGTTGTTGTTGACGCCCTCTATAGAACCGAAGTCAACGCCCTCTATAGAACCGAAGTCGAAGCCCTCTATAGAACCGAAGGTTGTTGTTAACACTCTCTATAGAACCGAAGTCGACGCCCTCTATAGAACTGAAGTTGACACCCTCTATAGAACCGAAGGTTGTTGTCGACGCCCTCTATAGAACCGAAGTCGATGCCCTCTATAGAACCGAAGTCGACGCCCTCTATAGAACCAAAGTTGACACCCTCTATAGAACCGAAGGTTGTTGTTTACGCCCTCTATAGAACCGAAGTCGAAGCCCTCTATAGAACCGAAGTTGACGCCCTCTATAGAACCGAAGGTTGTTGTTGACGCCCTCTATAGAACCGAAGTCGACGCCCTCTATAGAACCGAAGTCGAAGCCCTCTATAGAACCGAAGGTTGTTGTTGACGCCCTCTATAGAACCGAAGGTTGTTGTTGACGCCCTCTATAGAACCGAAGTCGACACCCTCTATAGAACCAAAGGTTGTTGTTGACGCCCTCTATAGAACCGAAGTCGACGCCCTTTATAGAACCGAAGTCGACGCCCTCTATAGAACCGAAGTCGACGCCCTCTATAGAACCGAAGGTTGTTGTCGAAGCCCTCTATAGAACCAAAGGTTGTTGTTTACGCCCTCTATAGAACCGAAGTCGACGCCCTTTATAGAACCGAAGTTGACGCCCTCTATAGAACCAAAGGTTGTTGTTGACGCCCTCTATAGAACCGAAGTCGACGCCCTCTATAGAACCGAAGTCGACGCCCTCTATAGAACCGAAGTCAACACCCTCTATAGAACCGAAATCGAAGCCCTCTATAGAACCAAAGGTTGTTGTTGACGCCCTCTATAGAACCAAAGTTGACGCCCTCTATAGAACCGAAGTCGACGCCCTCTATAGAACCGAAGTCGACGCCCTTTATAGAACCGAAGTCGACACCCTCTATAGAACCGAAGTCGAAGCCCTCTATAGAACCGAAGGTTGTTGTCGAAGCCCTCTATAGAACCGAAGGTTGTTGTTTACGCCCTCTATAGAACCGAAGTCGACGCCCTTTATAGAACCGAAGTTGACGCCCTCTATAGAACCAAAGGTTGTTGTTGACGCCCTCTATAGAACCAAAGGTTGTTGTTGACGCCCTCTATAGAACCGAAGTCAATGCCCTCTATAGAACCGAAGTTGACGCCCTCTATAGAACCAAAGGTTGTTGTTGACGCCCTCTATAGAACCAAAGGTTGTTGTTGACGCCCTCTATAGAACCGAAGGTTGTTGTTGACGCCCTCTATAGAACCGAAGGTTGTTGTTGACGCCCTCTATAGAACCGAAGTCGACACCCTCTATAGAACCAAAGGTTGTTGTTGACGCCCTCTATAGAACCGAAGTCGACGCCCTTTATAGAACCGAAGTCGACGCCCTCTATAGAACCGAAGTCGACGCCCTCTATAGAACCGAAGGTTGTTGTTGACGCCCTCTATAGAACCAAAGGTTGTTGTTGACGCCCTCTATAGAACCGAAGTCGACGCCCTCTATAGAACCGAAGTCGACGCCCTCTATAGAACCGAAGTCAACGCCCTCTATAGAACCGAAATCGAAGCCCTCTATAGAACCGAAGTCGAAGCCCTCTATAGAACCGAAGGTTGTTGTCGAAGCCCTCTATAGAACCGAAGTCGACGCCCTTTATAGAACCGAAGTTGACGCCCTCTATAGAACCAAAGGTTGTTGTTGACGCCCTCTATAGAACCGAAGGTTGTTGTTGACGCCCTCTATAGAACCGAAGTCGACGCCCTTTATAGAACCGAAGTCGACGCCCTCTATAGAACCGAAGTCGACGCCCTCTATAGAACCGAAGGTTGTTGTCGAAGCCCTCTATAGAACCAAAGGTTGTTGTTTACGCCCTCTATAGAACCGAAGTCGACGCCCTCTATAGAACCGAAGGTTGTTGTTGACGCCCTCTATAGAACCGAAGGTTGTTGTTTATGCCCACTATACCGAAGTCGACGCCCTTTATAGAACCGAAGTTGACGCCCTCTATAGAACCAAAGGTTGTTGTTGACGCCCTCTATAGAACCAAAGGTTGTTGTTGACGCCCTCTATAGAACCGAAGTCGACGCCCTTTATAGAACCGAAGTCGACGCCCTCTATAGAACCGAAGTCGACGCCCTCTATAGAACCGAAGGTTGTTGTCGAAGCCCTCTATAGAACCAAAGGTTGTTGTTGACGCCCTCTATAGAACCGAAGGTTGTTGTTTACGCCCTCTATAGAACCGAAGTCGACGCCCTTTATAGAACCGAAGTCGACGCCCTCTATAGAACCAAAGGTTGTTGTCGACGCCCTCTATAGAACCAAAGTCGACGCCCTTTATAGAACCGAAGTCGACGCCCTCTATAGAACCAAAGGTTGTTGTCGACGCCCTCTATAGAACCGAAGTCGACGCCCTTTATTGAACCGAAGTTGACGCCCTCTATAGAACCAAAGGTTGTTGTTGACGCCCTCTATAGAACCAAAGGTTGTTGTTGACGCCCTCTATAGAACCGAAGTCGACGCCCTTTATAGAACCGAAGTTGACGCCCTCTATAGAACCAAAGTTGACGCCCTCTATAGAACCGAAGTCGACGCCCTCTATAGAACCGAAGTCGACGCCCTCTATAGAACCGAAGTCGACGCCCTCTATAGAACCGAAGTCAACGCCCTCTATAGAACCGAAGTTGACGCCCTCTATAGAACCGAAGTCAACGCCCTCTATAGAACCGAAGGTTGTTGTTGACGCCCTCTATAGAACCGAAGTCGACGCCCTCTATAGAACCGAAGTCGACGCCCTCTATAGAACCAAAGGTTGTTGTTGACGCCCTCTATAGAACCGAAGTCGACGCCCTTTATAGAACCGAAGTTGACGCCCTCTATAGAACCGAAGGTTGTTGTCGACGCCCTCTATAGAACCGAAGTCGACGCCCTCTATAGAACCGAAGTCGACGCCCTCTATAGAACCGAAGGTTGTTGTTGACGCCCTCTATAGAACCGAAGTCGAAGCCCTCTATAGAACCGAAGGTTGTTGTTGACGCCCTCTATAGAACCAAAGGTTGTTGTCGACGCCCTCTATAGAACCGAAGTCGACGCCCTCTATAGAACCGAAGTCGACGCCCTCTATAGAACCAAAGGTTGTTGTCGACGCCCTCTATAGAACCAAAGTCGACGCCCTCTATAGAACCGAAGTCGACGCCCTCTATAGAACCAAAGGTTGTTGTCGACGCCCTCTATAGAACCAAAGTCGACGCCCTTTATAGAACCGAAGTCGACGCCCTCTATAGAACTAAAGGTTGTTGTCGACGCCCTCTATAGAACCGAAGTCGACGCCCTCTATAGAACCGAAGTCGACGCCCTCTATAGAACCGAAGTCTACGTCCTCTATAGAACCGAAGTTGACGCCCTCTATAGAACCAAAGGTTGTTGTTGACGCCCTCTATAGAACCAAAGGTGTGTTGACGCCCTCTGTAGAACCGAAGTCGCCCTCTATAGAACCGAAGGCTGTTGTATAGAATGTTGAATATTTGATGTTGGATATTAATGGGTTAAATATAATTGGAACGTTTACTTTTAATTTTGTGAAAGAAAAACTAAAGTAAATTAGTATGACCACATCATCTCTCATATTTTGATGAAATCCAATGAATACATATCGTTCGACTTTAAGGATATATATTGATACTTGGATTAAACTCGTCCTTTTAGTATCTAGCTGGAATCATTTATATGTAGAAAGTTGTCCTGTCCGATGGAATTTAACAAACTACAGTAACTAATTAATGTCTGTATTCTCGTCCATTGCGTTTACCTTCGGCGTACACTCACAATAACTTTTGTCAGATGCAATGCTGCGATAGCCGTCCTTGATCCTCAATCAAGTGGAAAAATATGAAGTAGCCACCACGCCACACGCCGCCGCCGCGCCGGTGCGCTGATTTTTTGTCTGATGGTCATATCGTTTTTGGTTTACACTTGTTTGTGGTTCAAGGACTGTTCACGCAACATTGCATCTGGCAGCTCGGGACAAGTCAATCAAGTGACTTGGGATCAAGATCAACTCATTGTTATAGTTTTAATAAAGGATCATACGAGGGAGAATTTTATGTCCTAGAACATAAAATTATGTTATCGGTGGACGTGAAATCCGAAACAAAAAAAGGACAACCCGAAGGCAGCGAAGACGATACTGTCTAGATAATACACAACATCAAAACAAAAACTAGTGCATAATATTTAAGGTGGCGGAGTAATTATATAGTGAATCACATGTTTAAAAGATTACTGCACTGTATGGTTATCGTATAGTTATAAATAGTATTAATAGGTAAACAGTAAGTTCAATTGTTATTATGGTGAACACCCCTACAAAATTATTTGTAGGTGGGAAATCACCAGTTTGCAATATCAAAAATTAAAAAAGCAGCATATTTCGTCCACTTCCACCACACTAGGATACATCGTCCACCCACACCACTAGGATATATCGTCCACACCACTAAGATGCATCGTCCATACCACTAGGATACATGGAAGCAGGATAATTCGGTCCCGGACAATTCGGTCCGGACAATTCGGTCGGAACAATTCGGTCCCGGACAATTTGGTCCCATTAATTTTGTATTTTGGGAACGAATTATTGTCCGGGACCGAATTGACCGGATACTGACTAGGACAATTCGGTCCCAAAATATGCTTATTAATGGGACCGAATTGTCCGGGACCGAATTGTCCGGGACCAAATTTAATTGGTACTACTGTACTATAAAATGGTGAATGTTCTAGAACCTTAAAAGATACCATTATATGGTAGCTAGTGTTTTTTTTTTACTAGCAGGTATTTTTTTTAAAAATAAAAAAATTTTTCTTTTTTTGTTAACATTATTAGTTATGGTAGCAATTATTGTGTTTTTATGGAGCTTGTGAATTATTATTACTAGCTAGTAATAGTATGCATTTAAAATGTGTAAAAACTGATTTTTTTTATATATTGCGTACGTATACTGTATGTGTTGTTGGTTGGTTAACAAGCCTAAATTATTATCTTAGATAATAGCTGGATCTCATTCAGGGACTGTTATAATATCATCAATTGTCCGGGACCGAATTGTCCTGGACCGAGTTGTCCTACATCCAGGATACATCACTAGGATACATCGTCCACACACACCACAAGGATACATCGTACACACCACTAGGATACATCGTCCACACCACTAGGATACATCGTCTACCCCACTAGGATACATCGCACACACCACTAGGATACATCGTCCACACCACTAGGATACATCGTCCACACCACAGGCCGCCACACCACGGATACATCGTCCAAACCACTAGGATACATCATCCACACACACCACTAGGATACAACGTCCACACCACAAGGATACATCGTCCACACCACTAGGATACATCGTCCACACACACCACAAGGATACATCGTACACACCACTAGGATACATCGTCCACACGACTAGGATACATCGTCCACACACACAACTAGGATACATCGTACACACCACTAGGATACATCGCACACACCACTAGGATACATCGTCCACACCACTAGGATACATCGTCCACACACACCACAAGGATACATCGTCCACACCACTAGGATACATCATCCACACACACCACTAGGATACATCGTACACACCACTAGGATACATCGTCCACACACACAACTAGGATACATCGTACACACCACTAGGATACATCGCACACACCACTAGGATACATCGTACACACCACTAGGATACATCGTCCACACACACCACAAGGATACATCGTCCAAACCACTAGGATACATCATCCACACACACCACTAGGATACATCGTACACACCACTAGGATACATTGTACACACCACCAAGGATACATCGTCCAAACCACTAGGATACATTGTCCACACACACCACAAGGATGCATCGTACACACCACTAGGATACATTGTCCACACACACCACAAGGATACATCGTCCAAACCACTAGGATACATCATCCACACACACCACAAGGATACATCATCCACACCACTAGGATACATCATCCACACACACCACTAGGATACATCGTACACACCACTAGGATACATTGTACACACCACAAGGATACATCGTCCACACCACTAGGATACATTGTCCACACACACCACAAGGATACATCGTACACACCACTAGGATACATCGTCCACACGACTAGGATACATCGTCCACACACACCACTAGGATACATCGTACACACCACTAGGATACATCGTCCACACCACTAGGATACATCGTCCACACACACCACTAGGATACATCGTACACACCACTAGGATACATCGCACACACCACTAGGATACATCGTACACAGCCCTAGGATACATCGTCCATACACACCACAAGGATCCATCGTACACACCACTAGGATACATCGTCCACACACACCACTAGGATACATCGTACACACCACTAGGATACATCGTCCACACCACTAGGATACATCGTCCACCCACACCACTAGGATCCATCGTACACACCACTAGGATACATCGTCCACACACACCACAAGGATCCATCGTACACACCACTAGGATACATCGTCCACACACACCACAAGGATACAACGTCCACACACACCACTAGGATGCATCGTACACACCCCTAGGATATATCGTACACACACACCACTAGGATACATCGTACACAGCCCTAGGATACATCGTCCATACACACCACAAGGATCCATCGTACACACCACTAGGATACATTGTCCACACACACCACAAGGATGCATCGTACACACCACTAGGATACATTGTCCACACACACCACAAGGATACATCGTCCACACCACTAGGATACATTGTCCACACACACCACAAGGATACATCGTACACACCACAAGGATACATCGTCACACACCACTAGGATACAACGTACACACCACAAGGATACATCGTCCACACCACTAGGATACATCGTCCACACCACTAGGATACATCGTACACACCACAAGGATACATCGTCCACACCACTAGGATACATCGTACACACCACTAGGATACATCGACCACACACACCACTATGATACATCGTACACACCACTAGGATACATCGTCCACCCACACCACTAGGATACATCGTCCACACACACCACTAGGATATATCGTCCACACACACCACAAAGATACATCGTCCACACACACCACAAGGATACATCGTACACACCACAAGGATACATCGTCCACACCACTAGGATACATCGTACACACCACAAGGATACATCGTCCACACCACTAGGATACATCGTACACACCACAAGGATACATCGTCCACACCACTAGGATACATCGTACACACCACTAGGATACATCGACCACACACACCACTAGTATACATCGTACACACCACAAGGATACTTCGTACACACCACTAGGATGCATCGTACACACCCCTAGGATACCCTAGGGTACACACACACCACTAGGATACATCGTACACACCCCTAGGATACATCGTCCACACAGACCACAAGGATACATCGTACACACCACTAGGAAACATCGTACACACCACTAGGATGCATCGTAGACACCAATAGGATACACCGTACACACACACCACTAGGATACATTGTACACACCCCTAGGATACATCGTCCACACAGACCACAAGGATACATCGTACACACCACTAGGATACATCGTACACACAGACCACTAGGATACATCGTACACACCACTAGGATACATCGTCCACACACATTACAAGGATACATCGTCCAAACCACTAGGATACATCGTACACACACACCACAAGGATACATCGTACACACCACTAGGATACATCGTCCACACACACCACTAGGATACATCGTACACACCACTAGGATGCATCGTCCATACCACTAGGATACATCGTACACATCCCCAGGATACATCGTCCACACACACTACAAGGATACATCGTACACACACACCACTAGGATACATCGTACACACCACTAGGATGCATCGTACACACCCCTAGGATACATCGTACACACACACCACAAGGATACATCGTACACACCACTAGGATACATCGTACACACCACAAGGATACATCGTCCATACCACTAGGATACATCGTACACATCCCCAGGATACATCGTCCACACACACTACAAGGATACATCGTACACACACACCACTAGGATACATCGTACACACCACTAGGATGCATCGTACACACCCCTAGGATACATCGTACACACACACCACAAGGATACATCGTACACACCACTAGGATACATCGTACACACCACAAGGATACATCGTCCACACCACTAGGATACATCGTACACACTACAAGGATACATCGTACACACACACCACAAGGATACATCGTACACACCACTAGGATACATCGTCCACACACACCACTAGGATACCTCGTACACACCACTAGGATGCATCGTCCACACCACTAGGATACATCGTACACATCCCCAGGATACATCGTCCACACACACTACAAGGATACATCGTACACACACACCACAAGGATACATCGTACACACCACTAGGATACATCGTACACACCACAAGGATACAGCGTCCACACCACAAGGATACATCGTACACATCCCCAGGATACATCGTCCACACACACTACAAGGATACATCGTACACACACACCACAAGGATACATCGTACACACCACTAGGATACATCGTCCACACCACTAGGATACATCGTACACATCCCCAGGATACATCGTCCACACACACTACAAGGATACATCGTACACACACACCACAAGGATACATCGTACACACCACTAGGATACATCGTACACACCACTAGGATACATCGTCCACACCACTAGGATACATCGTACACATCCCCAGGATACATCGTCCACACACACTACAAGGATACATCGTACACACACACCACAAGGATACATCGTACACACCACTAGGATACATCGTACACACCACAAGGATACATCGTACACACCACTAGGATACATCGTACACACCACAAGGATACATCGTCCACACACACCACTAGGATACATCGTACACACCACTAGGATGCATCGTCCACACCACTAGGATACATCGTACACATCCCCAGGATACATCGTCCACACACACTACAAGGATACATCGTACACACACACCACAAGGATACATCGTACACACCACTAGGATACATCGTACACACCACTAGGATACATCGTCCACACACACCACTAGGATACATCGTACACACCACTAGGATGCATCGTCCATACCACTAGGATACATCGTACACATCCCCAGGATACATCGTCCACACACACTACAAGGATACATCGTACACACACACCACAAGGATACATCGTACACACCACTAGGATACATCGTACACACCACAAGGATACATCGTACACACACACCACTCTTATACATCGTACACACACACCCCCAGGATACATCGTACACACCACTAGGATACATCGTCCACACGACTAGGATACAACGTCCACACCACTAGGATACATCGTCCACACACACCACTAGGATACATCGTACACACACACCCCCAGGATACATCGTACACACCACTAGGATACATCGTCCACACACACTACAAGGATACATCGTACACAAACACCACAAGGATACATCGTACACACCACTAGGATACATCGTACACACCACTAGGATACATCGTACACACCACAAGGATACATCGTACACACACACCACTAGGATACATCGTACACACACACCCCCAGGATACATCGTACACACCACTAGGATACATCGTCCACACCACTAGGATACATCGTCCACCCACACCACTAGGATACATCGTCCACACACACCACTAGGATACATTGTCCACACCACTAGGATACATCGTACACACCACAAGGATACATCGTACACACACACCACTAGGATACATCGTACACACACACCCCCAGGATACATCGTACACACCACTAGGATACATCGTCCACACCACTAGGATACATCGTCCACCCACACCACTAGGATACATCGTCCACACACACCACTAGGATACATTGTCCACACCACTAGGATACATCGTACACACCACAAGGATACATCGTACACACACACCACTAGGATACATCGTACACACCACAAGGATACATCGTACACACACACCACTAGGATACATCGTACACACACACCACAAGGATACATCGTACACACCACTAGGATACATCGTACACATCACTAGGATACATCGTACACACACACCACAAGGATACATCGTACACACCACTAGGATACATCGTACACATTACTAGGATACATCGTACACACCACAAGGATACATCGTACACACACACCACTAGGATACATCGTACACACCACTAGGATACATCGTGCACACCACTAGGATACATCGTCCACACCACTAGGATACATCGTCCACCCACACCACTATGATACATCGTCCACCCACACCACTATGATACATCGTCCACACACACCACTAGGATACATCGTACACACCACTAGGATACATCGTACACACCACAAGGATACATCGTACACACACACCACTAGGATACATCGTACACACACACCCCCAGGATACATCGTACACACCACTAGGATGCATCGTACACACACCACAAGGATACATCGTACACACCACTAGGATACATCGTCCACACACACCGCTAGGATGCATCGTCCACACCACTAGGATACATCGTCCACACCACTAGGATACATTGTCCACACCACTAGGATACATTGTCCACACACACCACTAGGAGACATCGTCCACACCACTAGGATACATCGTCCACCCACACCACTAGGATACATCGTCCACACACACCACTAGGATACATTGTCCACACACACCACTAGGAGACATCACCACACCACTAGGATACATCGTCCACCCACACCACTAGGATACATCGTCCACACACACCACTAGGATACATTGTCCACACCACTAGGATACATCGTCCACACCACTAGGATACATTGTCCACACCACTAGGATACATCGTCCACCCACACCACTAGGATACATCGTCCACACACACCACTAGGATACATCGTCCACACCACTAGGATACATCGTCCACACCACTAGGATACATTGTCCACACCACTAGGATACATTGTCCACACACACCACTAGGAGACATCGTCCACACCACTAGGATACATCGTCCACCCACACCACTAGGATACATCGTCCACACACACCACTAGGATACATCGTCCACACCACTAGGATACATCGTCCACACCACTAGGATACATTGTCCACACCACTAGGATACATCGTCCACACCACTAGGATACATCGTCCACCCACACCACTAGGATACATCGTCCACACACACCACTAGGATACATCGTCCACACCACTAGGATACATCGTCCACACCACTAGGATACATTGTCCACACACACCACTAGGAGACATCGTCCACACCACTAGGATACATCGTCCACCCACACCACTAGGATACATCGTCCACACACACCACTAGGATACATTTTCCACACACACCACTAGGAGACATCGTCCACCCACACCACTAGGATACATCGTCCACACACACCACTAGGATACATCGTCCACACACACCACTAGGATACATCGTCCACACACACCACTAGGATACATCGTCCACCCACACCACTAGGATACATCGTCCACCCACACCACTAGGATACATCGTCCACCCACACCACTAGGATACATCGTCCACACACACCACTAGGATACATCGTCCACCCACACCACTAGGATACATCGTCCACACACACCACTAGGATATATCGTCCACCCACACCACTAGGATACATCGTCCACCCACACCACTAGGATACATCGTCCACACACACCACTAGGATGCATCGTACACACCCCTAGGATACATCGTACACACACACCACTAGGATACATTGTCCACACACACCACAAGGATACATCGTACACACCCCCCGGATGCATCGTACACACCCCTAGGATACATCGTTCACTCACACCCCTAGGATACATCGTTCACTCACTCCACTAGGATACATCGTCCACACACACCACGAGGATACATTGTCCACACACACCACAAGGATACATCGTCCACACACACCACTAGGATACATCGTACACACCCCCAGGATGCATCGTACACACCCCTAGGATACATCGTACACACACACCACTAGGATGCATCGTACACACCACTAGGATACATCGTCCACACCACAATGATACATCGTCCACACACACCACTAGGATACTACTACTAGGATCGGCATGCTGCATTGCAGCTGCATTTTTAAGAATGCTGTGCCGGCTTGTCAACAAAATTGCACCGCCACAACTCCCTATCACCCATGACATTTGCTAGATCATCCGCATCTTCAAGGCCAGTGTCCTTTAAGATGCGTCTCAAGAAAGTCATGGGCTGTCCACCATGCTTATTCACTCCATGAGGCTGCCAAAGTACAAGATTATGCACTGGCTGGTCCTCACGGCGAAAGCAATGTCCTGCAAAGCGGAGGCGATTTTGTTCTAGTGTCAAGCTTGGGGGAACCAATGAGACACCTCCAATGTTATATAGTGTCTGGTTGAAGATGTGTGCATTGTACTTGACACAATGAACCCGGCGTAGCATTCTTGTGAATGTGCCATCCAGAGATTTGGTGTCCTCAGCAGTTAGAGCCCAGCATGGACTCCCGTAGAGGAGTACTGGAACTACTGCTGCTCTAAATAATCGGACCTTAAGTTTCCGATTAATTCTCGGTGACTTCCAAATCCTGGAAAGCCTATTCAATGCTGCACATGCCTTTCCTTTACGTATTCGAAGGTCCTCATCTGACTTCCGGATCCATGATCCCAGGTAACAGAAGTCGTCCACATGCTCAAACATACCATCCTTTGAGCTTATGCTCATCCGATCAGAGACTTGCTGAGGACTTTCAAAGTTAACTGTCAAAATTTTGGTCTTTCTGGAGTTAATAAAAAGACCAACACTAGAAGCAGCATGTTCTAATGAGCTGGGGAGCCGTTGGCCTCCATCTAATGATTCTGAGAGTACTCCTAAGTCATAAGTCCTAAGCCACTAGGATACATCGTCCACACACACCACTAGGATACATCGTACACACCACTAGGATGCATCGTCCACACCACTAGGATACATTGTCCACAGACACCACAAGGATACATTGTCCACACACACCACTAGGATACATCGTACACACCCCCAGGATGCATCGTACACATCCCTAGGATACATCGTACACACACACCACTAGGATACATCGTACACACCCCCAGGATACATTGTCCACACACACCACATGGATACATCGTACACACCAATAGGATACATCGTCCACACACACCACAAGGATACATCGTACACACCACTAGGATGCATCGTCCACACCACTAGGATACATCGTCCACACCACTAGGATACATCGTCCACACCACTAGGATACATCGTCCACACACACCACAAGGATACATCGTCCACACACACCACAGGGATACATCGTACACACCTCTAGGATATAATGTCCACCCACTAGGATACATCGTCCACCAACACCACTAGGATACATCGTACATACCACTAGGATACATCGTACACACCACTAGGATACATCGTCCACACCACTAGGATACATCGACCACACACACCACAAGGATACATCGTACACGCCGCACCACTAGGATATATCGTCTACCCCACTAGGATACATCGTCCACACCACTAGGATACATCGTCCACACCACTAGGATGCATCGCCACACCACTAGGATACATCGTCCACCCTACTAGGATACATCGTCCTCCCACACCACTAGGATACATAGTCCACACCACTAGGATACATCGTCCACACCACTAGTATACATCGTCCACACCACTAGGATGCATCGCCATACCACTAGGATACATCGTCCACCCTACTAGGATACATCTTCCACCCACACCACTAGGATACATCATCCACACCACTAGGATACATCATCCACACCACTAGGATACATCGTCCACACCACTAGGATACATCTTCCACCCACACCACTAGGATACATCATCCACACCACTAGGATACATCGTCCACACCACTAGGATACATCGTCCACACCACTAGGATACATCTTCCACCCACACCACTAGGATACATCATCCACACCACTAGGATACATCATCCACACCACTAGGATGCATCGTCCACACCACTAGGATACATCTTCCACCCACACCACTAGGATACATCATCCACACCACTAGAATACATCATCCACACCACTAGGATACATCTTCCACCCACACCACTAGGATACATCATCCACACCACTAGGATACATCGTCCACACCACTAGGATACATCGTCCACACAACTAGGATACATCGTCCACACCACTAGGATACATCGTCCACACAACTAGGATACATCTTCCACCCACACCACTAGGATACATTGCCGTCCATTTCGACAACGCAACATACGTTTACTGGTTCTACCACGGTTGATTAGTTCTTCTAGTCTCTACTGGTTCTACCACGGGTTGGTCAGTTGTTCTAATCTCTACTGGTTCGACTAGTTTTTTGTTTCTGCAAAACTGCTTTAAGGTGAAATTATAGGCCTATTATAGGCGATCAATTTCATTAAAAAAGTTTACCCGCTGCATCCCAGACTGTTTGCGATCTAATATCATTATTAATTTCTATAGGATTTTAGAAATAATAATAATAATAGCTTATATAGCCCCAATACGCTTTGATCTTGAAGCTACTCACAGAGCTGTGACCAAAATGATGTGTTAATTGATTGATCGGGTACCTATTTTTTCATTTTATTTAATTTCGGTATTCTCGCCCCGACGGCTTTATTACTAAAAGTCTGCTATCAGACTTTTAGTCTACTATAAGTCTGCATATAAAAATAATGACGATTTAATATTATACATATTATGCTTGGATTACTGATATTGAATAATAATTTACTGAATAATTATTTTTTAAAAATAACATATTGAATTTCAAGCCCAATCAGTTTCCAAAGGAATTGCAATTTTTCCTATAATTTGACACCTTTCTCTTTTCTAATATTCCAGTCAGTACTAATAACTTCTCCATCTTCTATATAATATTAGAGTTGCTTCGAGTATTGCGGAAATTAAGTGTAGAAAACCAACGATTGAAGCGGCTCTAGAGAATCCGTAGAAATCGTTAAGAATACCTCCGAGAATCGATCCAACAAACTCCCTGAAAAATATTCGAGAGACATGAGGTGATATTAAAACGAGTAATTTATGTATAGGTTAAATTTATGTACATTCTAGGCCATATATTTAGTCCCCTAATCATTTTACCACTTAGAGGCAGATACGTATTTATAGCGGAAAACAGTAGGAGTTGTAGATGGAGTACCGCCCCACAAAGAAGCACCAGTTTTCTACTGTAGTACATATGCCAAGTTTCAGCTTAAACTGATTAAAATCAAGAAAATGGTGGTCGGATTTCACCTTCAGAATTGTTGTCCTCTAGCGGCAGAGTCGACAACAGCAGAGCGATTACCTTCGGAACATACATAGCTCCTACACCAACTCCAACCTCTTCCTACCATGTGGCTTCAAGGACCCCCTTGGAAATAAGCTGCAAAGCTTTAGGGGTAATCCTATATGTTATGTTTGACAGTACCTTTTTATCGGTACATTGTTTGGTGTATTTGTTATTGTTTTTACATAATGTATAAATAAATCGATCTATATATCCTACACTACCTCCAACCTCTTCCAACCCTGTGGCTCCCAAACCAACTCCAACCTCTTACAACCATGTAGCTCCTACACTACCTCCAACCGATGTTAACAATTGCGACCTGGACAATTGCGACCCGGACAATTGCGATCCGGACAATTGCGACCCGGTCAATTGCGACCCATAATTTAAGAAAAAATTGATGCGTCGCAATTGACCGGGTCGCGATTGTCCGGGTCGCAATTGTCCGGATCCAGATATAAAGATGTAATGTATATCATTGATAAATATCATTGTATATCATTGACAATTGCGACCCATAATTTTTATTTGAAAACATGGGTCGCAATTGACCGGGTCGCAATTGTCCGGGTCGCCATTGTCCGGGTCGCAATTGTCCGGACTTCCCTCCAACCCTGTGGCTCCCAAACTAATTATTATAACTTATTAATACTTCCAATTCTATGTCTGACCCCAAAGTTGGCTTTCACCTTTATGACTTTAAATATCCATAAAAACTATCAAAAAATACGGATACGCCAGTACAGTCAAAAGTTCGTCGACATGATTGAAATCCCCCTGGCTTTTCTAACTTACTGTATGTTAATTATTCGTATTTTGTTCAGTTGGAGTAAATCCCTTCAAAACTTCTTCCCCCTTGGAAATAAGCTGCAAATTTTTACTGGTATAGGAGTTATGTTGGACAATAGGCCTGGCCTACCTATACATTATTTGGTGTATTTGTTAATGTTTACATATCTATCTATCTCAGGGCAAATTTGTGGAGTTGATTTTTATTTGAGTTACTACTACTATTGTACTACTACTAGGATCGGCATGCTGCATTGCAGCTGCATTTTTAAGAATGCTGTGCCGGCTTGTCGACAAAATTGCGCCGCCACAACTCCCTATCACCCATGAAATTTGCTAGATCATCCGCATCTTCAAGGCCAGTGTCCTTTAAGATACGTCTCAAGAAAGTCATGGACTGTCCACCATGCTTATTCACTCCATGAGGCTGCCAAAGTACAAGATTATGCACTGGCTGGTCCTCACGGCGAAAGCAATGTCCTGCAAAGTGGAGGCAATTTTGTTCTAGTGTCAAGCTTGGGGGAACCAATGAGACACCTCCAATGTTATATAGTGGAGGTGTTAGGAGATGTGTGTGTTAGGAGATGTGTGCATTGTAATTGACACAATGAACCCGGCGTAGCATTCTTGTGAATGTGCCATCCAGAGATTTATTATAACTTTTTGTTGAGCACAGCTTTTGCAAAGTCGGCAATGATGTCCAGGTGGGATCGAACGGGTGACCTCTGGGTTGGAAGTCTGACGCTCAAACCATTCAGCTAGCGGCTCAGGTAAAAGATAGACCTGTAAATACTATCTGATACCTCGTATGTCCGCAATTTACCTGCAATTTATATACAGGAAACTTCTTAGCCAGTCTTCCAGAACATGAGAAGTGGCAACGGTTGATGAGGTTAGAGATTTTGTATATTTTGTCCAATGCTGCATGTGCAGTTGGATTCATCAATAGACCAATTCCACCATTGTCACTATTATCTTCTGATGCCAGGGCAAGTCGCAAACCGCCCCCCCCCCCCCCCATGTCCTTAATCAGACAGAACCTCAAACTCCAGAATCCCTCTCCCCTTCACAATCTGGCCTCCCTGGTGACCTAGGGTTTGGGCCAGAAAGGTCATCAGTAAAGGGACTCACAAAATTGTTGACAGCTCTCTTTCCAGTAGGGGGTGAGACTGGTAGCCGGTCAGGAGATAACTGACGCCTGTGAGACCTAATGTGTCCGGTAGTTCCACTGGCCTCTAGTGGCCGGACCTCCGCATTACTAATGTAATCCATAGTGGGGGTTGGGGGGGGTGCTTTTCTGCCGAGTCAGCTCTCGGGGCAAATACCACACACTGGTTTGCCAACCCACAGGGTTGGTGTCGCCGTGTAGTCATATTTTTGGGCGCATCACCCATACCTACTCTGATGCACATGACCCACCATTGGCTGTGCAGCTAATCAGCTGGGCCATGCCCTGTACCCCTGCTGCCAGGTGCTGGTCGCAGTGAAGTGCACTCAATTGGACATGAGAACACTCTTCTCCTGACCAGCCATTGGTAGATCACCATCTGCCTGGCCAGCCCATATACCCCTGCAGCCAAGTATATGGGTCCTTAATCCAGGACCAAAGGCGCCCCTATCCCAGAACGAAGGGGGTCCTAGTTACAGGACCAGATTTGTCCTTAGTAAGAGGGTCTGCAGCCACAGGTGACACCTCCTTTTTGCTGCATGGAGGTGGAAAGTTTTCTTGATCAATAACCTAGAATACCTGACCTGATATAGGTCAAGTACAATAATCATTCCAGGTGTCTCAGTGGTTCCCCCCAAGCTTGAACAAAGCCGCCTCTTGACACTTGAGCAATGCTGCAATTTTATTGATAAGCCGGCATAGCATTCTTAATGCACGCTGCATTAGTCATGCCAATTGTGGATTGAATGGCGGTGGCAAAAGTTTTTATTTTTCAAGCCTGCATAAGCAAAGCATAGCATCTCAATGTTCACCTTCAATGCAGCAGTTCAATTATAGTAGTATGTAGTAGTGGCTTCCGTAATCAGGACAGGATAATCAACAAGCCTCATAACATAACAGAACATAAAATGAGTGTATATTGTTCGACATTATCAATATATTGGGTGCAGGCATTAGTTCGAAGTTTCTGTGACCCTTATTAGCTCGTTGCTATGCACATTTGACCAGTTGCTATTTAAAACAGAAAATGAAAATATTTGTATATTGTTCCTTATAGTCGATATAGTCGGTCTAGAAGTCGTTTGGAAGTTGCTGGAACCAGCGAAAGGGCCGTTGTTAAGCACATTGTAAAAGTTGCTAACTTTGTAGTCATTTTTCACCTGGTTGCTATGGTCTAAAAAAAAATTTATTGACCAGTAAACTAGATACATCTGATACACCGATCAGCTATAATTTCAAAGCGATAGCTATTACATGATAGACGTAGTTATGCAAAAGATCTCCGTTGCTATGTTTAAGGGTCTGCAAAAAATTTTCCCCACGACGAAATTTTTGAAGGAATTTTTCTGAATGACTGACTACTCAACCAACTGCTTCAAAAAAACAACAATGGATCGGAATTTGTGGGCAAAAATAATTTACCTCGCTCAGCCTATTAGTAATTGAATAAAGTCACTTGTTCTACGCGAAATTGATTAGTTTACGCAATTGACATGTAAATTAAAGTTTTCTTTGTCAAGTTGGAAATGCCAAATCAAGGTTATTCATTTATCAAGAATGGAATGGAAGCAAGTTAAACTTTCGCTAACTACAGCATAGCAATAATTTTGCTTTCCTTCACTAAGTGTTAGTGAGAGAAAGACTTTCTTCACTAATTAATTTTAGTGATAGAGTAGGACTTTAAATCACTGATTTTTATTTCTTTAATTAAAATATACATTAAAATAAATAATTTCCATTTTTTTAAAGTGTAAATTCAGATCCTCGTAAAATTTTTGAGACAGGGTAGGGGGGGGGGGGGGGGGGGGGGGGGGAACTGGACGCAAATCCCATCTTGGCGAATTAATATCCCGCCTCAATGTCAAATTCTTAATTTAGGGAAAGGAGCAGGTTACAGTGGCACGTTATTTTAACCAAAACAATAAACTAAACACAATAGAACAGGTTACAGTTTTATTTTTGAGAGTAATCAACTGCTATTTGCGTCCAATTTCCCCTGGAGAGGGATTAATTTTTATTGCTTCCGTATATTGAGTTTGCACTCAATGGTATTTTATAATTAAACAATGATACCATGAACAATAAAGCAACAAGTGCTTCTTTCCATTTCTTTTTTTTTCGACGAATATTTTCGTCGAACCTTTTAACCACTTTTACTCAATTATTGTTTCTAACCCAACAATTGTTTAATCGCACCAACATTATTCGCTAGCTTCCTCATTCCTTGGAGTTCCGTTTCTGCTTTATTGATTCACGTTTCTCGTATACAGTATATTCGTTCTGTTGTAAACAGTTGAGGGGGAAATATCCCCTAGGGGGTAATCGATCTCGGTTGGGTGCATATACAGTATGATGGGTAAATAGTGCGTTTGTATGTAACACTGTAGAATACTGTACATCCTATTTTTCTTAACGCAGTTAATATTGACAACGAGTTGTTATATACAGTCGTCCATTATAACAACATACTGCATTATACTGTAGTAGTAAACAGTAGGATCTCTTACAGTAATTTATATACTGCATTAAGTTTTTTAAATTACAGATACAAATTCATTGTAGAAGTAACGTAGACATTACAGCACCTAGCGAGTAACTTTTTACAAACTGCTCTCCCGCTATTACGTCTACCTCGAAACAAGACCTGTTATTAATAGTTTAAAAAGTTTAAATTTGAAGTTAAAGTTTAAATACTAACCGATAGATAAGTCAAGTTGGCAGGTTTTTAGCACGAGCGAAGCGAGTGTTAAAATGCCAACGAGTGGAAAACTCAACACACGAGGGCAGAATAACAGTATTTTTCTAAAGAAAATGTGTGGAAAATAGTGATTTCCGTTACGTTTTTATATCGAATATATTGTTTTATTTGAATAAAAAAAATCACCAGCGTTATCATTGTTTACGGTATAATACTCTATTAATGCTGCCCAAGCTTTCAGATAGATATCCTAAGATTTCTGAGTCAGTAGCTCCGAAAACATCGCGGCATCTTGCTCATTCAAATTTTCGAGCACGTACAGATCGTCAATATTTAGGCCTACCACCAGGTCCGGTACTGCTAACAGCCATTCTGTAGGATCTAAGGATGAGAAAGGTCTATCCACTATCACCAATTACAGTATTCAAATTGTACAGTACTGCTGTACTGTACAGTACTACAGTATGCCTACTAATTGTGTTACCGTGTACAAGTACCGGTACTGTACAGACGGAAGATTTTTGAGCTAGCTAAACAGTGAGCTAAAATAAGATGAAAAAAATACTTGTTTTAACTAATTTTCTGGAAATTAGTGAAAAAAAGTTAGATTAATTAACTCAATTTCAAAAATATTAGTCATAAAAAGAGCCTTTATTCAAATAAAGATATTTATTGACAGCACATTTTGATTTAGGTAGGTAATTTTAGCACCGCAAACTGTCCAATAACCCATCATAATTTACTCGTAAAGTAGGTACTGTAGGTCCAATAATAACGCACATAAATATGATAATATAAATACGACATGATGGTAAATCAAGCTCCTACAGTATATTGACGGATAAGAATTTAATATCCCGCTTCAACTGTTCAATACATATTAATACAGTTTTGGAATAACATATATTATAGGCAAGGACTTATAGGCTAAAATTAATAAATACCTGGCTCATCATATATCTCTATAATTAAATAAACAAACCCAAAATATAACGATTCAGTTCAGTAATATAATATACCGTATGGTATATATTATTACATATTCGGATCAGAAAGTAATTCTTTACACTCAAAGTAAAAAATGTAAAAAATTTAATTAAATATTTTAAATTTTACGTTTAATCTTTGTGAAAGAAAGGTGAAAGTGAATCAGGGAGGCAGGTTTATTTGAAATAAGTTACTTACTGACTGCGTGATTATTTTCAAGAAGAAAAACTGATTCTTTACGTTACTGTTTCAGTCAATGTGCTAACAACTCTGAACAACAACGAAACTTTGTAGAACTTCTGGTGCCCATAAAGAATAAAGATGAGATTCTCAGATAATGATAAATCTCTGGGAAAACAGACTAATGAAGTTTTTGTCTGTGCAGAGTTGTCCTGTCTGATCCAATTGAACACACGACGCGACAACGGTAACTATTGTCTGTATTCTCATCGATTGCGTTTACTTTCGGCGTTCGACACTCACAATGATTTGTCAGATTCTATGCTGCGATAGCCGTCCTTGTTCCACAATCAAGTGGAAAAATGACGTATAATAATAATATTATCCGATTTGGATGTGGGGGTCTAATGGTCACCTGGGTGGATGAGGTGGTGTGATGGTCACCTGGGTGGATGAGGTGGTCTGATGGTCACCTGGGTGGATGAGGTGGTCTGATGGTCACCTGGGTGGATGAGGTGGTGTGATGGTCACCTGGGTGGATGAGGTGGTCTGATGGTCACCTGGGTGGATGAGGTGGTCTGATGGTCACCTGGGTGGATGAGGTGGTGTGACGGTCACCTGGGTGGATGAGGTGGTCTGATGCTGGTCTTATCATGTTACAACTTGTGATTGTGGTACCAAGACCGTTCTCGCAGCACATAATCTGGCAGGATTTCCGGAATCCGAACTGTTTATTTCTTATTTATATTCGTTGGCCTATATTGGTTAGTTATAGTTACATTCGACATCTTCATGATCTGAATCGAACTTAATAGATCAGAAAGCTTTGCTTAGCAGCTGAAAGATGTGAGAAAATATTTGAAAAGTTGACAACTTCGAACGAAACTCACATCAGCGACTACCCGGCAAAAAACTCACTAGCTTAACGGGCACTAATTCGGTATTTACCCACCAACAATAAATTTTGGTGTAAACAAATTTCTGATTGGCGGGTAAATATAACGAAAAAGAATTACAAATCTATAATATTTAAAATAATTGAATTGATCGCAGGTAATAAAAACGAAAAATGTTCATGTGTCTTTTCAGTAATTTATCCACCCAAATAAATTTATAAATTATTGTTATTTAAATCCAATTTAAATAACAATGTAAGAAAGCAAGAAAGCAGGCCTACGGTGGGTATATTGTTTTGAAGTCAATCACACACTTTGCATCTAAACTGAGAGAATGCGAGTGATAAATATTAAAATATTATAATATTTGATTTTCACAATTATTATTGCTGATTTATTTAAACGTCTTATTTCGTTATTTACCCTCCAATAATATATAAAATTATGACATTGCCTATTTTTCGATTTTTAACCACCATAATCTTAATATTTAAAATAAATATTAAACTGACTGGTAAATAACGAAAGAGTGCCTGAGAAAGATGAAGCCTGTATCGTATAGATTTTTGTAGAATGGGTCCGATACAATAAGTTAATCAAGGTTGTTGTCGAAGCCCTCTATAGAACCGAAGGTTGTTGTTTACGCCCTCTATAGAACCGAAGTCGACGCCCTCTATAGAACCGAAGTCAACGCCCTCTATAGAACCGAAGGTTGTTGTTGACGCCCTCTATAAAACCGAAGGTTGTTGTTGACGCCCTCTATAGAACCGAAGTCAACGCCCTCTATAGAACCGAAGTCGAAGCCCTCTATAGAACCGAAGGTTGTTGTTGACGCCCTCTATAGAACCGAAGGTTGTTGTTGACGCCCTCTATAGAACCGAAGTCGAAGCCCTCTATAGAACCGAAGGTTGTTGTTGACGCCCTCTATAGAACCGAAGTCGAAGCCCTCTATAGAACCGAAGGTTGTTGTTTACGCCCTCTATAGAACCGAAGTCGACGCCCTCTATAGAACCGAAGTCAACGCCCTCTATAGAACCGAAGTCGACGCCCTCTATAGAACCGAAGTCAACGCCCTCTATAGAACCGAAGTCGACGCCCTCCATAGAACCGAAGTCAACGCCCTCTATAGAACCGAAGTCGAAGCCCTCTATAGAACCGAAGGTTGTTGTTGACGCCCTCTATAGAACCGAAGTCAACGCCCTCTATAGAACCGAAGTCGACGCCCTCTATAGAACCGAAGTCAACGCCCTCTATAGAACCGAAGTCGAAGCCCTCTATAGAACCGAAGGTTGTTGTTGACGCCCTCTATAGAACCGAAGTCGACGCCCTCTATAGAACCGAAGTCGACGCCCTCTATAGAACCGAAGGTTGTTGTTGACGCCCTCTATAGAACCGAAGTCGACGCCCTTTATAGAACCGAAGTCGACGCCCTCTATAGAACCGAAGTCGACGCCCTCTATAGAACCGAAGTCAACGCCCTCTATAGAACCGAAGTCGAAGCCCTCTATAGAACCGAAGGTTGTTGTTGACGCCCTCTATAGAACCGAAGTCGAAGCCCTCTATAGAACCGAAGGTTGTTGTTGACGCCCTCTATAGAACCGAAGTCAACGCCCTCTATAGAACCGAAGTCGAAGCCCTCTATAGAACCGAAGGTTGTTGTTGACGCCCTCTATAGAACCGAAGTCGAAGCCCTCAATAGAACCGAAGGTTGTTGTTGACGCCCTCTATAGAACCGAAGTCAACGCCCTCTATAGAACCGAAGTCGAAGCCCTCTATAGAACCGAAGGTTGTTGTTGACGCCCTCTATAGAACCGAAGTCAACGCCCTCTATAGAACCGAAGTCGAAGCCCTCTATAGAACCGAAGGTTGTTGTCGACGCCCTCTATAGAACCGAAGTCGACGCCCTCTATAGAACCAAAGTTGACACCCTCTATAGAACCGAAGGTTGTTGTTTACGCCCTCTATAGAACCGAAGTCGTCGCCCTCTATAGAACCGAAGTCGACACCCTCTATAGAACCGAAGGTTGTTGTCGAAGCCCTCTATAGAACCAAAGGTTGTTGTTGACGCCCTCTATAGAACCGAAGTCGACGCCCTTTATAGAACCGAAGTCGACGCCCTCTATAGAACCGAAGTCGACGCCCTCTATAGAACCGAAGGTTGTTGTCGAAGCCCTCTATAGAACCAAAGGTTGTTGTTTACGCCCTCTATAGAACCGAAGTCGACGCCCTTTATAGAACCGAAGTTGACGCCCTCTATAGAACCGAAGTCGACGCCCTCTATAGAACCGAAGTCGACGCCCTCTATAGAACCGAAGGTTGTTGTCGAAGCCCTCTATAGAACCAAAGGTTGTTGTTGACGCCCTCTATAGAACCGAAGTCGACGCCCTTTATAGAACCGAAGTCGACGCCCTCTATAGAACCGAAGTCGACGCCCTCTATAGAACCGAAGGTTGTTGTCGAAGCCCTCTATAGAACCAAAGGTTGTTGTTTACGCCCTCTATAGAACCGAAGTCGACGCCCTCTATAGAACCGCAGTCGACGCCCTCTATAGAACCGAAGTCAACGCCCTCTATAGAACCGAAATCGAAGCCCTCTATAGAACCGAAGTCGAAGCCCTCTATAGAACCGAAGGTTGTTGTCGAAGCCCTCTATAGAACCGAAGGTTGTTGTTTACGCCCTCTATAGAACCGAAGTCGACGCCCTTTATAGAACCGAAGTTGACGCCTTCTATAGAACCAAAGGTTGTTGTTGACGCCCTCTATAGAACCAAAGGTTGTTGTTGACGCCCTCTATAGAACCGAAGTCAATGCCCTCTATAGAACCGAAGTTGACGCCCTCTCTAGAACCAAAGGTTGTTGTTGACTCCCTCTATAGAACCAAAGGTTGTTGTTGACGCCCTCTATAGAACCGAAGTCGACGCCCTCTATAGAACCGAAGTCGACGCCCTCTATAGAACCGAAGTCAACGCCCTCTATAGAACCGAAATCGAAGCCCTCTATAGAACCGAAGTCGAAGCCCTCTATAGAACCGAAGGTTGTTGTCGAAGCCCTCTATAGAACCGAAGTCGACGCCCTTTATAGAACCGAAGTTGACGCCCTCTATAAAACCGAAGGTTGTTGTTGACGCCCTCTATAGAACCGAAGTCGACGCCCTTTATAGAACCGAAGTCGACGCCCTCTATAGAACCGAAGTCGACGCCCTCTATAGAACCGAAGGTTGTTGTCGAAGCCCTCTATAGAACCAAAGGTTGTTGTTTACGCCCTCTATAGAACCGAAGTCGACGCCCTCTATAGAACCGAAGGTTGTTGTTTACGCCCACTATACCGAAGTCGACGCCCTTTATAGAACCGAAGTTGACGCCCTCTATAGAACCAAAGGTTGTTGTTGACACCCTCTATAGAACCAAAGGTTGTTGTTGACGCCCTCTATAGAACCGAAGTCGACGCCCTTTATAGAACCGAAGTCGACACCCTCTATAGAACCGAAGTCGACGCCCTCTATAGAACCGAAGGTTGTTGTCGAAGCCCTCTATAGAACCAAAGGTTGTTGTTGACGCCCTCTATAGAACCGAAGGTTGTTGTTTACGCCCTCTATAGAACCGAAGTCGACGCCCTTTATAGAACCGAAGTCGACGCCCTCTATAGAACCAAAGGTTGTTGTCGACGCCCTCTATAGAACCAAAGTCGACGCCCTTTATAGAACCGAAGTCGACGCCCTCTATAGAACCAAAGGTTGTTGTCGACGCCCTCTATAGAACCGAAGTCGACGCCCTTTATTGAACCGAAGTTGACGCCCTCTATAGAACCAAAGGTTGTTGTTGACGCCCTCTATAGAACCAAAGGTTGTTGTTGACGCCCTCTATAGAACCGAAGTCGACGCCCTTTATAGAACCGAAGTTGACGCCCTCTATAGAACCAAAGTTGACGCCCTCTATAGAACCGAAGTCGACGCCCTCTATAGAACCGAAGTCGACGCCCTCTATAGAACCGAAGTCGACGCCCTCTATAGAACCGAAGTCAACGCCCTCTATAGAACCGAAGTTGACGCCCTCTATAGAACCGAAGTCAACGCCCTCTATAGAACCGAAGGTTGTTGTTGACGCCCTCTATAGAACCGAAGTCGACGCCCTCTATAGAACCAAAGGTTGTTGTTGACGCCCTCTATAGAACCGAAGTCGACGCCCTTTATAGAACCGAAGTTGACGCCCTCTATAGAACCGAAGGTTGTTGTCGACGCCCTCTATAGAACCGAAGTCGACGCCCTCTATAGAACCGAAGTCGACGCCCTCTATAGAACCGAAGGTTGTTGTTGACGCCCTCTATAGAACCGAAGTCGAAGCCCTCTATAGAACCGAAGGTTGTTGTTGACGCCCTCTATAGAACCAAAGGTTGTTGTCGACGCCCTCTATAGAACCGAAGTCGACGCCCTCTATAGAACCGAAGTCGACGCCCTCTATAGAACCAAAGGTTGTTGTCGACGCCCTCTATAGAACCAAAGTCGACGCCCTCTATAGAACCGAAGTCGACGCCCTCTATAGAACCAAAGGTTGTTGTCGACGCCCTCTATAGAACCAAAGTCGACGCCCTTTATAGAACCGAAGTCGACGCCCTCTATAGAACTAAAGGTTGTTGTCGACGCCCTCTATAGAACCGAAGTCGACGCCCTCTATAGAACCGAAGTCGACGCCCTCTATAGAACCGAAGTCTACGTCCTCTATAGAACCGAAGTTGACGCCCTCTATAGAACCAAAGGTTGTTGTTGACGCCCTCTATAGAACCAAAGGTTGTTGTTGACGCCCTCTGTAGAACCGAAGTCAATGCCCTCTATAGAACCGAAGGCTGTTGTATAGAATGTTGAATATTTGATGTTGGATATTAATGGGTTAAATATAATTGGAACGTTTACTTTTAATTTTGTGAAAGAAAAACTAAAGTAAATTAGTATGACCCCATCATCTCTCATATTTTGATGAAATCCAATGAATACATATCGTTCGACTTTAAGGATATATATTGATACTTGGATTAAACTCGTCCTTTTAGTATCTAGCTGGAATCATTTATATGTAGAAAGTTGTCCTGTCCGATGGAATTTAACAAACTACAGTAACTAATTAATGTCTGTATTCTCGTCCATTGCGTTTACCTTCGGCGTACACTCACAATAACTTTTGTCAGATGCAATGCTGCGATAGCCGTCCTTGATCCTCAATCAAGTGGAAAAGTATGAAGTAGCCACCACGCCACACGCCGCCGCCGCGCCGGTGCGCTGATTTTTTTGTCTGATGGTCATATCGTTTTTGGTTTACACTTGTTTGTGGTTCAAGGACTGTTCACGCAACATTGCATCTGGCAGCTCGGGACAAGTCAATCAAGTGACTTGGGATCAAGATCAACTCATTGTTATAGTTTTAATAAAGGATCATACGAGGGAGAATTTTATGTCCTAGAACATAAAATTATGTTATCGGTGGACGTGAAATCCGAAACAAAAAAAGGACAACCCGAAGGCAGCGAAGACGATACTGTCTAGATAATACACAACATCAAAACAAAAACTAGTGCATAATATTTAAGGTGGCGGAGTAATTATATAGTGAATCACATGTTTAAAAGATTACTGCACTGTATGGTTATCGTATAGTTATAAATAGTATTAATAGGTAAACAGTAAGTTCAATTGTTATTATGGTGAACACCCCTACAAAATTATTTGTAGGTGGGAAATCACCAGTTTGCAATATAAAAAATTGAAAAAGCAGCATATTTCGTCCACTTCCACCACACTAGGATACATCGTCCACCCACACCAGTAGGATATATCGTCCACACCACTAGGATACATCGTCCACACCACTAGGGTATATCGTCCACACCACTAAGATGCATCGTCCACACGACTAGGATACATGGAAGCAGGATAATTCGGTCCCGGACAATTCGGTCCGGACAATTCGGTCCCGGACAATTCGGTCCCATTAATTTTGTATTTTGGGAACGAATTATTGTCCGGGACCGAATTGACCGGATACTGACTAGGACAATTCGGTCCCAAAATATGCTTATTAATGGGACCGAATTGTCCGGGACCGAATTGTCCGGGACCAAATTTAATTGGTACTACTGTACTATAAAATGGTGAATGTTCTAGAACTTTAAAAGATACCATTACATGGTAGCTAGTGTTTGTTTTTTACTAGCAGGTATTTTTTTTGAAAATAAAAAAATTTTACTTTTTTTGTTAACATTATTAGTTATGGTAGCTATTATGGTGTTTTTATGGAGCTTGTGAATTATTTACTAGCTAGTAATAGTATGCATTTAAAATGTGTAAAAACTGATTTTTTTATATATTGCGTACGTATACTGTATGTGTTGTTGGTTGGTTAACAAGCCTAAATTATTATATTAGATAATAGCTGGATCTCATTCAGGGACTGTTATAATATCATCAATTGTCCGGGACCGAATTGTCCTGGACCGAGTTGTCCTACATCCAGGATACATCACTAGGATACATCGTCCACACACACCACAAGGATACATCGTACACACCACTAGGATACATCGTCCACACCACTAGGATACATCGTCTACCCCACTAGGATACATCGCACACACCACTAGGATACATCGTCCACACCACTAGGATACATCGTCCACACACACCACAAGGATACATCGTCCAAACCACTAGGATACATCATCCACACACACCACTAGGATACATCGTACACACCACTAGGATACATCGTCCACACCTAGGATACATCGTCCACACACACAACTAGGATACATCGTACACACCACTAGGATACATCGTCCACACGACTAGGATACATCGTCCACACACACAACTAGGATACATCGTACACACCACTAGGATACATCGCACACACCACTAGGATACATCGTCCACACCACTAGGATACATCGTCCACACACACCACAAGGATACATCGTCCAAACCACTAGGATACATCATCCACACACACCACTAGGATACATCGTACACACCACTAGGATACATCGTCCACACACACAACTAGGATACATCGTACACACCACTAGGATACATCGCACACACCACTAGGATACATCGTCCACACCACTAGGATACATCGTCCACACACACCACAAGGATACATCGTCCAAACCACTAGGATACATCATCCACACACACCACTAGGATACATCGTACACACCACTAGGATACATTGTACACACCACAAGGATACATCGTCCAAACCACTAGGATACATTGTCCACACACACCACAAGGATGCATCGTACACACCACTAGGATACATTGTCCACACACACCACAAGGATACATCGTCCAAACCACTAGGATACATCATCCACACACACCACAAGGATACATCATCCACACCACTAGGATACATCATCCACACACACCACTAGGATACATCGTACACACCACTAGGATACATTGTACACACCACAAGGATACATCGTCCAAACCACTAGGATACATTGTCCACACACACCACTAGGATACATCGTACACACCACTAGGATACATCGTCCACACGACTAGGATACATCGTCCACACACACAACTAGGATACATCGTACACACCACTAGGATACATCGTCCACACGACTAGGATACATCGTCCACACACACAACTAGGATACATCGTACACACCACTAGGATACATCGCACACACCACTAGGATACATCGTCCACACCACTAGGATACATCGTCCACACACACCACAAGGATACATCGTCCAAACCACTAGGATACATCATCCACACACACCACTAGGATACATCGTACACACCACTAGGATACATCGTCCACACACACAACTAGGATACATCGTACACACCACTAGGATACATCGCACACACCACTAGGATACATCGTCCACACCACTAGGATACATCGTCCACACACACCACAAGGATACATCGTCCAAACCACTAGGATACATCATCCACACACACCACTAGGATACATCGTACACACCACTAGGATACATTGTACACACCACAAGGATACATCGTCCAAACCACTAGGATACATTGTCCACACACACCACAAGGATGCATCGTACACACCACTAGGATACATTGTCCACACACACCACAAGGATACATCGTCCAAACCACTAGGATACATCATCCACACACACCACAAGGATACATCATCCACACCACTAGGATACATCATCCACACACACCACTAGGATACATCGTACACACCACTAGGATACATTGTACACACCACAAGGATACATCGTCCAAACCACTAGGATACATTGTCCACACACACCACAAGGATACATCGTCCACACGACTAGGAATCATCGTCCACACACACCACTAGGATACATCGTACACACGACTAGGATACATCGTCCACACACACAACTAGGATACATCGTACACACCACTAGGATACATTGTACACCACAAGGATACATCGTCCACACACACCACAAGGATACATCGTACACACGACTAGGATACATCGTCCACACACACAACTAGGATACATCGTACACACCACTAGGATACATCGTACACACCCCTAGGATATATCGTACACACACACCACTAGGATACATCGTACACACCACTAGGATACATCGTCCACACGACTAGGATACATCGTCCACACACACCACTAGGATACATTGTACACCACAAGGATACATCGTCCACACACACCACAAGGATACATCGTACACACGACTAGGATACATCGTCCACACACACAACTAGGATACATCGTACACACCACTAGGATACATCGTACACACCCCTAGGATATATCGTACACACACACCACTAGGATACATCGTACACACCACTAGGATACATCGTCCACACGACTAGGATACATCATCCACACGACTAGGAATCATCGTCCACACACACCACTAGGATACATCGTACACACCACTAGGATACATTGTACACCACAAGGATACATCGTCCACACACACCACAAGGATACATCGTACACACGACTAGGATACATCGTCCACACACACAACTAGGATACATCGTACACACCACTAGGATACATCGTACACACCCCTAGGATATATCGTACACACACACCACTAGGATATATCGTACACACACACCACTAGGATACATTGTACACCACAAGGATACATCGTCCACACACACCACAAGGATACATCGTACACACGACTAGGATACATCATCCACACACACCACAAGGATACATCGTACATACCACTAGGATACATCGTACACACCACTAGGATACATCGTCCACACGACTAGGATACATCATCCACACACACCACTAGGATACATCATCCACACGACTAGGAATCATCGTCCACACACACCACTAGGATACATCGTACACACCACTAGGATACATTGTACACCACAAGGATACATCGTCCACACACACCACAAGGATACATCGTACACACGACTAGGATACATCGTCCACACACACAACTAGGATACATCGTACACACCACTAGGATACATCGTACACACCCCTAGGATATATCGTACACACACACCACTAGGATACATCGTACACACCACTAGGATACATCGTCCACACGACTAGGATACATCGTCCACACACACCACTAGGATACATCGTACACACCACTAGGATACATCGTCCACACGACTAGGATACATCGTCCACACACACGACTAGGAATCATCGTCCACACACACCACTAGGATACATCGTACACACCACTAGGATACATCGTCCACACGACTAGGATACATCGTCCACACACACAACTAGGATACATCGTACACACCACTAGGATACATCGTACACACCCCTAGGATATATCGTACACACACACCACTAGGATACATCGTACACACCACTAGGATACATTGTACACCACAAGGATACATCGTCCACACACACCACAAGGATACATCGTCCACACACACCACAAGGATACATCGTCCAAACCACTAGGATACATCATCCACACACACCACTAGGATACATCGTACACACCACTAGGATACATCGTACACACCACTAGGATACATTGTACACCACAAGGATACATCGTCCACACACACCACAAGGATACATCGTCCACACACACCACAAGGATACATCGTCCAAACCACTAGGATACATCATCCACACACACCACTAGGATACATCGTACACACCACTAGGATACATCGTACACACCCCTAGGATATATCGTACACACACACCACTAGGATACATCGTACACACCACTAGGATACATCGTCCACACGACTAGGATACATCGTCCACACACACCACTAGGATACATCGTACACACCACTAGGATACATCATCCACACACACCACAAGGATACATCGTCCACACACACCACAAGGATACATCGTCCACACACACCACAAGGATACATCGTCCAAACCACTAGGATACATCATCCACACACACCACTAGGATACATCGTACACACCACTAGGATACATCGTACACACCCCTAGGATATATCGTACACACACACCACTAGGATACATCGTCCACACACACCACAAGGATACATCGTCCAAACCACTAGGATACATCATCCACACACACCACTAGGATACATCGTACACACCACTAGGATACATCGTACACACCCCTAGGATATATCGTACACACACACCACTAGGATACATCGTACACACCACTAGGATACATCGTCCACACACACGACTAGGAATCATCGTCCACACACACCACTAGGATACATCGTACACACCACTAGGATACATCGTACACACCACTAGGATACATCGTCCACACACACGACTAGGAATCATCGTCCACACACACCACTAGGATACATCGTACACACCCCTAGGATATATCGTACACACACACCACTAGGATACATCGTACACACGACTAGGATACATCGTCCACACACACGACTAGGAATCATCGTCCACACACACCACTAGGATACATCGTACACACCACTAGGATACATCGTCCACACGACTAGGATACATCGTCCACACACACAACTAGGATACATCGTACACACCACTAGGATACATCGTACACACCACTAGGATACATCGTCCACACGACTAGGATACATCGTCCACACACACAACTAGGATACATCGTCCACACACACGACTAGGAATCATCGTCCACACACACCACTAGGATACATCGTACACACCACTAGGATACATCGTCCACACGACTAGGATACATCGTCCACACACACAACTAGGATACATCGTACACACCACTAGGATACATCGTACACACCACTAGGATACATCGTCCACACGACTAGGATACATCGTCCACACACACAACTAGGATACATCGTACACACCACTAGGATACATCGTCCACACGACTAGGATACATCGTCCACACACACAACTAGGATACATCGTACACACCACTAGGATACATCGTACACACCCCTAGGATATATCGTACACACACACCACTAGGATACATCGTACACACCACTAGGATACATTGTACACCACAAGGATACATCGTCCACACACACCACAAGGATACATCATCCACACACACCACTAGGATACATCGTCCACACGACTAGGAATCATCGTCCACACACACAACTAGGATACATCGTAAACACCACAAGGATACATCGTCCACACACACCACAAGGATACATCGTCCACACCACTAGGATACATCGTCCACACACACCACAAGGATACATCGTCCAAACCACTAGGATACATCATCCACACACACCACAAGGATGCATCGTACACACCACTAGGATACATCGTCCACACACACCACAAGGATACATCGTCCAAACCACTAGGATACATCATCCACACACACCACAAGGATGCATCGTACACCCCACTAGGATACATTGTCCACACACACCACAAGGATACATCGTCCAAACCACTAGGATACATCATCCACACACACTACAAGGATACATCATCCACACACACCACAAGGATACATCGTACACACCACTAGGATACATCATCCACACACACCACAAGGATACATCATCCATACACACCACAAGGATCCATCGTACACACCACTAGGATACATCATCCACACACACCACAAGGATACATCGTCCACACACACCACAAGGATACATCGTCCAAACCACTAGGATACATCATCCACACACACCACAAGGATACATCATCCACACACACCACAAGGATACATCATCCACACACACCACTAGGATACATCGTCCACACCACTAGGATACATCGTCCACACACACCACAAGGATCCATCGTACACACCACTAGGATACATTGTCCACACACACCACAAGGATACATCGTACACACACACCACAAGGATACATCGTACACACCACTAGGATACATCATCCACACACACCACTAGGATACATCGTACACACCACTAGGATACATCGTACACACACACCACAAGGATACATCGTCCACACCACTAGGATACATCGTCCACACACACCACAAGGATACATCGTACACACCACTAGGATACATCGTCCACACACACCACAAGGATACATCGTCCAAACCACTAGGATACATCATCCACACACACCACAAGGATGCATCGTACACACCACTAGGATACATTGTCCACACACACCACAAGGATACATCGTCCAAACCACTAGGATACATCATCCACACACACTACAAGGATACATCATCCACACACACCACAAGGATACATCGTACACACCACTAGGATACATCATCCACACACACCACAAGGATACATCATCCATACACACCACAAGGATCCATCGTACACACCACTAGGATACATCATCCACACACACCACAAGGATACATCGTCCACACACACCACAAGGATACATCGTCCACACGACTAGGAATCATCGTCCACACACACAACTAGGATACATCGTCCACACCACTAGGATACATCATCCACACACACCACAAGGATACATCATCCACACCACTAGGATACATCATCCACACACACCACTAGGATACATCGTACACACCACAAGGATACATCGTCCACACGACTAGGAATCATCGTCCACACACACAACTAGGATACATCGTCCACACCACTAGGATACATCATCCACACACACCACAAGGATACATCATCCACACCACTAGGATACATCATCCACACACACCACTAGGATACATCGTACACACCACTAGGATACATTGTACACACCACAAGGATACATCGTCCAAACCACTAGGATACATTGTCCACACACACCACAAGGATACATCATCCACACCACTAGGATACATCATCCACACACACCACTAGGATACATCGTACACACCACTAGGATACATTGTACACACCACAAGGATACATCGTCCAAACCACTAGGATACATCGTCCACACACACCACAAGGATACATCGTACACACCACTAGGATACATCATCCACACACACCACAAGGATACATCATCCATACACACCACAAGGATCCATCGTACACACCACTAGGATACATCATCCACACACACCACAAGGATACATCGTCCACACACACCACAAGGATACATCATCCACACACACCACTAGGATACATCATCCACACACACCACTAGGATACATCGTACACACCACTAGGATACATCGTCCACACGACTAGGAATCATCGTCCACACACACAACTAGGATACATCGTAAACACCACAAGGATACATCGTCCACACACACCACAAGGATACATCGTCCACACACACAACTAGGATACATCGTAAACACCACAAGGATACATCGTCCACACACACCACAAGGATACATCGTCCACACCACTAGGATACATCGTCCACACACACCACAAGGATACATCGTACACACCACTAGGATACATCGTCCACACACACCACAAGGATACATCGTCCAAACCACTAGGATACATCGTCCACACCACTAGGATACATCGTCCACACACACCACAAGGATACATCGTACACACCACAAGGATACATCGTCCACACACACCACTAGGATACATCGTACACACCACTAGGATACATTGTCCACACACACCACTAGGATACATCGTACACACCACAAGGATACATCGTCCACACGACTAGGAATCATCGTCCACACACACAACTAGGATACATCGTAAACACCACAAGGATACATCGTCCACACGACTAGGATACATCGTCCACACGTCTAGGATACATCGTCCACACGACTAGGAATCATCGTCCACACACACAACTAGGATACATCGTAAACACCACAAGGATACATCGTACACACCACAAGGATACATCGTCCACACACACCACTAGGATACATCGTACACACCACAAGGATACATCGTCCACACGACTAGGAATCATCGTCCACACACACAACTAGGATACATCGTAAACACCACAAGGATACATCGTCCACACGACTAGGATACATCGTCCACACGTCTAGGATACATCGTCCACACGACTAGGAATCATCGTCCACACACACAACTAGGATACATCGTAAACACCACAAGGATACATCGTCCACACGACTAGGATACATCGTCCACACCACTAGGATACATCGTCCACACACACCACAAGGATACATCGTACACACCACTAGGATACATCGTCCACACACACCACAAGGATACATCGTCCAAACCACTAGGATACATCATCCACACACACCACAAGGATGCATCGTACACACCACTAGGATACATTGTCCACACACACCACAAGGATACATCGTCCAAACCACTAGGATACATCATCCACACACACTACAAGGATACATCATCCACACACACCACAAGGATACATCGTACACACCACTAGGATACATCATCCACACACACCACAAGGATACATCATCCATACACACCACAAGGATCCATCGTACACACCACTAGGATACATCATCCACACACACCACAAGGATACATCATCCATACACACCACAAGGATCCATCGTACACACCACTAGGATACATCATCCACACACACCACAAGGATACATCATCCATACACACCACAAGGATCCATCGTACACACCACAAGGATACATCGTCCACACACACCACAAGGATACATCGTCCACACCACTAGGATACATCGTCCACACACACCACAAGGATACATCGTACACACCACTAGGATACATCGTCCACACACACCACAAGGATACATCGTCCAAACCACTAGGATACATCATCCACACACACCACAAGGATACATCATCCATACACACCACAAGGATCCATCGTACACACCACTAGGATACATCATCCACACACACCACAAGGATACATCGTCCAAACCACTAGGATACATCATCCACACACACCACAAGGATACATCATCCACACACACCACAAGGATACATCGTACACACCACAAGGATACATCGTCCACACGACTAGGAATCATCGTCCACACACACCACAAGGATACATCATCCACACACACCACAAGGATACATCGTCCAAACCACTAGGATACATCATCCACACACACCACAAGGATACATCATCCACACACACCACAAGGATACATCGTACACACCACAAGGATACATCGTCCACACGACTAGGAATCATCGTCCACACACACCACAAGGATACATCGTCCACACACACCACAAGGATACATCGTCCAAACCACTAGGATACATCATCCACACACACTACAAGGATACATCATCCACACACACCACAAGGATACATCGTACACACCACTAGGATACATCATCCACACACACCACAAGGATACATCATCCATACACACCACAAGGATCCATCGTACACACCACTAGGATACATCATCCACACACACCACAAGGATACATCGTCCACACACACCACAAGGATACATCGTCCAAACCACTAGGATACATCATCCACACACACCACAAGGATACATCATCCACACACACCACAAGGATACATCATCCACACACACCACTAGGATACATCGTCCACACCACTAGGATACATCATCCACACACACCACTAGGATACATCGTACACACCACTAGGATACATTGTCCACACACACCACAAGGATACATCGTCCAAACCACTAGGATACATCATCCACACACACTACAAGGATACATCATCCACACACACCACAAGGATACATCGTACACACCACAAGGATCCATCGTACACACCACAAGGATACATCGTCCACACACACCACAAGGATACATCGTCCACACCACTAGGATACATCGTCCACACACACCACAAGGATACATCGTACACACCACTAGGATACATCGTCCACACACACCACAAGGATACATCGTCCAAACCACTAGGATACATCATCCACACACACCACAAGGATACATCATCCATACACACCACAAGGATCCATCGTACACACCACTAGGATACATCATCCACACACACCACAAGGATACATCGTCCAAACCACTAGGATACATCATCCACACACACCACAAGGATACATCATCCACACACACCACAAGGATACATCGTACACACCACAAGGATACATCGTCCACACGACTAGGAATCATCGTCCACACACACCACAAGGATACATCATCCACACACACCACAAGGATACATCGTCCAAACCACTAGGATACATCATCCACACACACCACAAGGATACATCATCCACACACACCACAAGGATACATCGTACACACCACAAGGATACATCGTCCACACGACTAGGAATCATCGTCCACACACACCACAAGGATACATCGTCCACACACACCACAAGGATACATCGTCCAAACCACTAGGATACATCATCCACACACACTACAAGGATACATCATCCACACACACCACAAGGATACATCGTACACACCACTAGGATACATCATCCACACACACCACAAGGATACATCATCCATACACACCACAAGGATCCATCGTACACACCACTAGGATACATCATCCACACACACCACAAGGATACATCGTCCACACACACCACAAGGATACATCGTCCAAACCACTAGGATACATCATCCACACACACCACAAGGATACATCATCCACACACACCACAAGGATACATCATCCACACACACCACTAGGATACATCGTCCACACCACTAGGATACATCATCCACACACACCACTAGGATACATCGTACACACCACTAGGATACATTGTCCACACACACCACAAGGATACATCGTCCAAACCACTAGGATACATCATCCACACACACTACAAGGATACATCATCCACACACACCACAAGGATACATCGTACACACCACTAGGATACATCATCCACACACACCACAAGGATACATCATCCATACACACCACAAGGATCCATCGTACACACCACTAGGATACATCATCCACACACACCACAAGGATACATCGTCCACACACACCACAAGGATACATCGTCCAAACCACTAGGATACATCATCCACACACACCACAAGGATACATCATCCACACACACCACAAGGATACATCATCCACACACACCACTAGGATACATCGTCCACACCACTAGGATACATCGTCCACACACACCACAAGGATCCATCGTACACACCACTAGGATACATTGTCCACACACACCACAAGGATACATCGTACACACACACCACAAGGATACATCGTCCACACCACTAGGATACATCGTCCACACACACCACAAGGATACATCGTACACACCACTAGGATACATCGTCCACACACACCACAAGGATACATCGTCCAAACCACTAGGATACATCATCCACACACACCACAAGGATACATCATCCACACACACCACAAGGATACATCGTACACACCACTAGGATACATCATCCACACACACCACAAGGATACATCGTCCACACACACCACAAGGATACATCGTCCAAACCACTAGGATACATCATCCACACACACCACAAGGATACATCATCCACACACACCACAAGGATACATCGTCCACACCACTAGGATACATCGTCCACACACACCACAAGGATACATCGTACACACCACTAGGATACATCGTCCACACACACCACAAGGATACATCGTCCAAACCACTAGGATACATCATCCACACACACCACAAGGATACATCATCCACACACACCACAAGGATACATCGTACACACCACAAGGATACATCGTACACACCACAAGGATACATCGTACACACCACTAGGATACATTGTCCACACACACCACAAGGATACATCGTCCAAACCACTAGGATACATCATACACACACACCACAAGGATACATCATCCACACACACCACAAGGATACATCGTACACACCACTAGGATACATCATCCACACACACCACAAGGATACATCATCCATACACACCACAAGGGTCCATCGCCACACCACTAGGATACATCATCCACACACACCACAAGGATACATCGTACACACCACTAGGATACATTGTATACACCACTAGGATACATCGTCCACACACATTACAAGGATACATCGTACACACACACCACAAGGATACATCGTACACACCACTAGGATACATCGTACACACCACTAGGATACATTGTCCACACACACCACAAGGATACATCGTACACACCACTAGGATACATTGTCCACACACACCACAAGGATACATCGTCCAAACCACTAGGATACATCGTACACACCACAAGGATACATCGTACACACCACAAGGATACATCGTACACACACACCACAAGGATACATCGTACACACCACTAGGATACATCATCCACACACACCACAAGGATACATCATCCATACACACCACAAGGATCCATCGTACACACCACTAGGATACATCATCCACACACACCACAAGGATACATCGTCCACACACATCACAAGGATACATCGTCCAAACCACTAGGATACATCATCCACACACACCACAAGGATACATCATCCACACACACCACAAGGATACATCGTACACACCACTAGGATACATCGTCCACACACACCACAAGGATCCATCGTACACACCACTAGGATACATTGTCCACACACACCACAAGGATACATCGTACACACACACCACAAGGATACCTCGTCCACACCACTAGGATACATCGTCCACACACACCACAAGGATACATCGTACACACCACTAGGATACATCGTCCACACACACCACAAGGATACATCGTCCAAACCACTAGGATACATCATCCACACACACCACAAGGATACATCATCCACACACACCACAAGGATACATCGTACACACCACTAGGATACATCATCCACACACACCACAACGATACATCGTCCACACACACCACAAGGATACATCGTCCAAACCACTAAGATACATCATCCACATACACCACAAGGATACATCATCCACACACACCACAAGGATACATCGTCCACACCACTAGGATACATCGTCCACACACACCACAAGGATACATCGTACACACCACTAGGATACATCGTCCACACACACCACAAGGATACATCGTCCAAACCACTAGGATACATCATCCACACACACCACAAGGATACATCATCCACACACACCACAAGGATACATCGTACACACCACTAGGATACATTGTCCACACACACCTCAAGGATACATCGTACACACCACTAGGATGCATCGTCCACACACACCACTAGGATACATCGTACACACCACTAGGATACATCGTACACACCACTAGGATGCATCGTACACACCACTAGGATACATCGTACACACCACTAGGATACATCGTACACTCCACTAGGATACATCGTCCACACACACCACAAGGATACATCGTCCAAACCACTAGGATACATCATCCACACACACCACAAGGATACATCGTCCAAACCACTAGGATACATCATCCACACACACCACAAGGATACATCATCCATACACACCACAAGGATCCATCGCCACACCACTAGGATACATCATCCACACTCACCACAAGGATACATCGTACACACCACTAGGATACATTGTACACACCACTAGGATACATCGTCCACACACATTACAAGGATACATCGTCCACACACACCACAAGGATACATCGTCCAAACCACTAGGATACATCATCCACACACACCACAAGGATACATCATCCATACACACCACAAGGATCCATCGCCACACCACTAGGATACATCATCCACACACACCACAAGGATACATCGTACACACCACTAGGATACATTGTACACACCACTAGGATACATCGTCCACACACATTACAAGGATACATCGTACACACGCACCACAAGGATACATCGTACACACCACTAGGATACATCGTACACACCACTAGGATACATTGTCCACACACACCACAAGGATACATCGTACACACCACTAGGATACATCGTACACACACACCACTAGGATACATCGTACACACCACTAGGATACATTGTCCACCCACACCACTAGGATACATCGTCCACGCCACTAGGATACATCGTACACACCACAAGGATACATCGTACACCCACACCACTAGGATACATCGTCCACGCCACTAGGATACATCGTACACACCACAAGGATACATCATCCACACACACCACAAGGATACATCGTACACACACACCACTAGGATACATCGTACACACCACTAGGATACATTGTCCACACACACCACAAGGATACATCGTACACACACACCACTAGGATACATCGTACACACCACTAGGATACATCGTACACACCACTAGGATACATCATCCACACACACCACAAGGATACATCATCCACACACACCACAAGGATACATCGTACACACCACTAGGATACATCGTCCACACCACTAGGATACATTGTACACCACAAGGATACATCGTCCACACACACCACTAGGATACATCGTACACACCACTAGGATACATTGTCCACACACACCACAAGGATACATCGTCCAAACCACTAGGATACATCATCCACACACACCACAAGGATACATCATCCACACACACCACAAGGATACATCGTACACACCACTAGGATACATTGTCCACACACACCTCAAGGATACATCGTACACACCACTAGGATGCATCGTCCACACACACCACTAGGATACATCGTACACACCACTAGGATACATCGTACACACCACTAGGATGCATCGTACACACCCCTCGGATACATCGTACACACACACCACTAGGATACATCGTACACACCCCTAAGATACATCGTCCACATACACCACAAGGATACATCGTACACACCACTAGGATACATTGTACACCACAAGGATACATCGTCCACACACACCACTAGGATACATCGTACACACCCCGAGGATGCATCGTACACACCCCTCGGATACATCGTACACACCACTAGGATACATCGCCACACCACTAAGATACATCGTACACACCCCTAAGATACATCGTCCACATACACCACAAGGATACATCGTACACACCCCTAGGATACATCGTCCACACACACCACAAGGATACATCGTACACACCACTAGGATACATTGTCCACACACACCACAAGGATACATCGTACACACCACTAGGATACATCGTCCACCAACACCACAAGGATACATCGTCCACGCCGCACCACTAGGATATATCGTCTACACACACCACTAGGATGCATCGTACACACCCCTAGGATATATCGTACACACCCCTAGGATACATCGTCCATACACACCACTAGGATACATCGTACACACCACTAGGATACATCGTCCACGCCACTAGGATACATCGTACACACACACCACTAGGATACATCGTACACACCACAAGGATACATCGTACACACCACTAGGATACATCGTCCACACACTCCACAAGGATACATCGTACACACCACTAGGATACATCGTCCACACACACCACAAGGATACATCGTACACACCACTAGGATACATTGTCCACACACACCACAAGGATACATCGTACACACCACTAGGATACATCGTCCACACACACCACAAGGATACATCGTACACACCACTAGGATACATTGTCCACACACACCACAAGGATACATCGTCCACGCCACACCACAAGGATACATCGTCCACACACACCCCCCGGATACATCGTACACACCACAAGGATCCATCGTACACACCACTAGGATACATCGTCCACACACACCACTAGGATACATCGTACACACAACTAGGATACATCGTACACACCACTAGGATACATCGCACACACCACAAGGATACATCGTCCACACACACAACTAGGATACATCGTCCACACACACCACTAGGATACATCGTCCACACCACTAGGATACATCGTCCACACCAATAGGATACATCGTCTACACCACTAGGATACATTGTCCACACCATTAGGATACATCGTCCACACCACTAGGATACATCGTACACACCACTAGGATACATTGTCCACACACACCACTAGGATACATTATCCACACACACCACTAGGATACATCGTCCACACACACCACAAAGATACATCGTCCACACACACCCCTCGGATACATCGTACACACCACTAGGATGCATCGTACACACCCCTAGGATACACCGTACACACACACCACTAGGATACATCGTACACACCCTTGGATAAATCGTCCACACAGACCACAAGGATCCATCGTCCACACCACTAGGATACATTGTCCACACACACCACAAGGATACATCGTCCACACACACCACTAGGATACATCGTACACACCACTAGGATACATCGTACACACACACCACTAGGATACATCGTCCACACCACAAGGATACATCGTCCACACACACCACTAGGATACATCGTACACACCACTAGGATACATCGTACACACCACTAGGATACATCGTCCACACACATTACAAGGATACATCGTACACACACACCACAAGGATACATCGTACACACCACTAGGATACATCGTCCACACCACTAGGATACATCGTCCACCCACACCACTAGGATACATTGTCCACACACACCACTAGGAGACATCGTCCACACCACTAGGATACATCGTCCACCCACACCACTAGGATACATCGTCCACACACACCACTAGGATACATTGTCCACACACACCACTAGGAGACATCGTCCACACCACTAGGATACATCGTCCACCCACACCACTAGGATACATCGTCCACACACACCACTAGGATACATTGTCCACACACACCACTAGGAGACATCGTCCACACCACTAGGATACATCGTCCACCCACACCACTAGGATACATCGTCCACACCACTAGGATACATCGTCCACCCACACCACTAGGATACATCGTCCACCCACACCACTAGGATACATCGTCCACACACACCACTAGGATACATCGTCCACCCACACCACTAGGATACATCGTCCACCCACACCACTAGGATACATCGTCCACACACACCACTAGGATACATCGTCCACCCACACCACTAGGATACATCGTCCACACACACCACTAGGATACATCGTCCACCCACACCACTAGGATACATCGTCCACCCACACCACTAGGATACATCGTCCACACACACCACTAGGATGCATCGTACACACCCCTAGGATACATCGTACACACACACCACTAGGATACATCGTACACACACACCACTAGGATACATTGTCCACACACACCACAAGGATACATCGTCCACTCACACCACTAGGATACATCGTACACACCACTAGGATGCATCGTACACACCCCTAGGATACATCGTACACACACACCACTAGGATACATCGTACACACCACTAGGATACATCGCCACACCACTAGGATACATCGTACACACCACTAGGATGCATCGTCCACACCACTAGGATGCATCGTACACACACACCACTAGGATACATCGTACACACCACTAGGATACATCGCCACACCACTAGGATACATCGTACACACCACTAGGATGCATCGTCCACACCACTAGGATACATCGTACAAACCACTAGGATACATCGCCACACCACTAGGATACATCGTACACACCACTAGGATACATCGTCCACACCACAAGGATACGTCGTCCACACACACCACTAGGATACTACTACTAGGATCGGCATGCTGCATTGCAGCTGCATTTTTAAGAATGCTGTGCCGGCTTGTCAACAAAATTGCACCGCCACAACTCCCTATCACCCATGACATTTGCTAGATCATCCGCATCTTCAAGGCCAGTGTCCTTTAAGATGCGTCTCAAGAAATTCATGGGCTGTCCACCATACTTATTCACTCCATGAGGCTGCCAAAGTACAAGATTATGCACTGGCTGGTCCTCACGGCGGAAGCAATGTCCTGCAAAGCGGAGGCGATTTTGTTCTAGTGTCAAGCTTGGGGGAACCAATGAGACACCTCCAATGTTATATACTGTCTGGTTGAAGATGTGTGCATTGTACTTGACACAATGAACCCGGCGTAGCATTCTTGTGAATGTGCCATCCAGAGATTTGGTGTCCTCATCAGTTAGAGCCCAGCATGGACTCCCGGAGAGGAGTACTGGAACTACTGCTGCTCTAAATAATCGGACCTTAAGTTTCCGATTAATTCTCGGTGACTTCCAAATCCTGGAAAGCCTATTCAATGCTGCCCATGCCTTTCCTTTACGTATTCGAAGGTCCTCATCTGACTTCCGGATCCATGATCCCAGGTAACAGAAGTCGCCCAAATGCTCAAGCATACCATCCTTTGAGCTTATGCTCATCCAATCAGAGACTTGCTGAGGACTTTCAAAGTTAACTGTCAAAATTTTGGTCTTTCTGGAGTTAATAAAAAGACCAACACTAGAAGCAGCATGTTCTAATGAGCTGAGGAGCCGTTGGGCTCCCTCTAATGATTCTGAGAGTACTCCTAAGTCATAAGTCCTAAGCCACTAGGATACATCGTCCACACACACCACTAGGATACATCGTACACACACACCACTAGGATGCATCGTCCACACCACTAGGATACATTGTCCACAGACACCACAAGGATACATTGTCCACACACACCACTAGGATACATCGTACACACCCCCAGGATGCATCGTACACATCCCTAGGATACATCGTACACACACACCACTAGGATACATCGTACACACCCCCAGGATACATCGTGCACACACACCACATGGATACATCGTACACACCAATAGGATACATCGTCCACACACACCACAAGGATACATCGTACACACCACTAGGATGCATCGTCCACACCACCAGGATACATCGTCCACACACACCACAAGGATACATCGTCCACACACACCACAGGGATACATCGTACACACCCCTAGGATATAATGTTCACCCACTAGGATACATCGTCCACCAACACCACTAGGATACCTCGTACATACCACTAGGATACATCGTACACACCACTAGGATACATCGTCCACACACACCACAAGGATACATCGTACACACCACTAGTATACATCGTCCACACACACCACAAGGATACATCGTCCCCACCAAATGGATAAATCGTACACACCACTAGGACGCATCGTCCACACCACTAGGATACATCGTCCACACACACCACAAGGATACATCGTACACGCCGCACCACTAGGATACATCGTCTACCTCACTAGGATACATGGTCCACACCACTAGGATGCATCGCCACACCACTAGGATACATCGTCCACACCACTAGGATACATCGTCCACACCACTAGGATGCATCGCCACACCACTAGGATACATCGTCCACCCTACTAGGATACATCGTCCTCCCACACCACTAGGATACATAGTCCACACCACTAGGATACATCGTCCACACCACTAGTATACATCGTCCACACCACTAGGATGCATCGCCATACCACTAGGATAAATCGTCCACCCTACTAGGATACATCTTCAACCCACACCACTAGGATACATCGTCCACACCACTAGGATACATCGTCCACCCTACTAGGATACATCGTCCACACCACTAGGATACATAGTACACACCACTAGGATACATCGTCCACCCTACTAGGATACATTGCCGTCCATTTCGACAACGCAACATATGTCTACTGGTTCTACCACGGTTGATTAGTTCTTCTAGTCTCTACTGGTTCTACCACGGGTTGGTCAGTTGTTCTAATTTCTACTGGTTCGACTAGTTTTTTGTTTCTGCAAAACTGCTTTAAGGTGAAATTATAGGCCTATTATAGGCGATCAATTTCATTAAAAAAGTTTACCCGCTGCATCCCAGACTGTTTGCGATCTAATATCATTATTAATTTCTATAGGATTTTAGAAATAATAATAATAATAGCTTATATAGCCCCAATACGCTTTGATCTTGAAGCTACTCACAGAGCTGTGACCAAAATGATGTGTTAATTGATTGATCGGGTACCTATTTTTTCATTTCATTTAATTTCGGTATTCTCGCCCCGACGGCTTTATTACTAAAAGTCTGCTATCAGACTTTTAGTCTACTATAAGTCTGCATATAAAAATAATGACGATTTAATATTATACATATTATGCTTGGATTACTGACATTGAAGAATAACTTACTGAATAATTATTATTTAAAAATAACATATTGAATTTCAAACCCAATCAGTTTCCAAAGGAATTGCAATTTTTCCTATAATTTGACACCTTTCTCTTTTCTAATATTCCAATCAGTACTAATAACTTCTCCATCTTCTATATAATATTAGAGTTGCTACGAGTATTGCGGAAATTAAGTGTAGAAAACCAACGATTGAAGCGGTTCTAGAGAATCCGTAGAAATCGTTAAAAATACCTCCGAGAATCGATCCAACAAACTCCCTGAAAAATATTCGAGAGACATGAGGTGATATTAAAACGAGTAATTTATGTATAGGTTAAATTTATGTACATTCTAGGCCATATATTTAGTCCCCTAATCATTTTACCACCTAGAGGCAGATACGTATTTATAGCGGAAAACAGTAGGAGTTGTAGATGGAGTACCGCCCCACAAAGAAGCACCAGTTTTCTACTGTAGTACATATGCCAAGTTTCAGCTTAAACTGATTAAAATCAAGAAAATGGTGGTCGGATTTCACCTTCAGAATTGTTGTCCTCTAGCGGCAGAGTCGACAACAGCAGAGCGATTACCTTCACCACAAAGGGGAAACATGTGATACTGTAGTACAAATAATATGCCATTTTTAAGATTTATCTTAATTACACAGTGCAGTAGGTCTACTGTATTAAGATCAAGTTCAATTATATTCTAGCGGCAGTATTCTTCACTACATCCTGATTCGCGACCCCACAATGACACAGAATGTCTTCTAACACATATCTGAAGAGTTTCAACTTGAAAAGATCATAAATAACGGAATTCTTATAAGATTTCACTTTCAGACACTTGGCCATCTAGTGTCATACTAGGAAACTGCATAAGGATTAGCCCCCTTTGAATGACACATCTTATAGTCTAGAATAATTTTCTTGAACTGAATATAAGCAAAAAAACGGGAGGAGATATAATGTTTAGACATGTAGCCCTCTAGAGGGAGACTGTCGAAAACGTCACTAAATAATCTGTTTTTGGTATTATTGATGCCTACAACTTTTCAAAAGCTTAAAATTCGACAAAGTTATTTGCAAAGCAACATCGTAACAAAAACTACGACAACAACTCATTACCAAAATTGACCCACCCCCTAACATTGTCAGTTAAGACTCAGCCAACTTTGTGGCTTGCTCCACAAATCTATTTGTAAATATAACCTAACACTACCGTAGATATATACAGTATGTTACGATAAGGTTACAAATCCAAACACTACAAAGCATTATGAAAGTTACTAACCCGATCCCGAACATTGCGAGAAATATCCCTATTACAAAAGAATACGTATCCATATCGTTTGGCATCCCTACACTAACACATTCAGTGATCATATCTTGGGCGGCCGGTATAAATCCACCTTAATTTAAAACGTAATTTTAGATATTGTAGTGATACTGGGCTTTACCCAAATCGTGGGGTCGGGATTAGTATTTCTAATACTTACACTACTGTAGGAACACCTTTGAACTGCCACCCTGGACCTTGGATTGGTTAATGATTACAGATTTTTTTTTAGATAATTTTTATTTCAGATCATTATGTTTGAAATTGCGATAAAAATTTGTGATATATATTAAATACACACCTGAATAAAATAATAGTTAATTAAATTATTTATGAAAGGCGTAAGTAAATACCACCGAAGGGCAATTCCACCATTGATGTAACACTTATGTCGAAAATAAAAAGTCATCTAATCAGCATAATTTTGGTATCAAAATGACGAGAAAGAATTAAATTTTTAATAAAAGTGACTGATTCTTAATTTTTTTGAGGGTAACAACTGGTTTTTCATTATTGAATATGAGGAAAATTTTTTACGTATTTTCAAATTTGTAGAAATTATTACATGTCATTTTTGACATAATCTTACTACCATTGAAATTGTCTGATTATGACGGGTAATTACACCAACCGAAAATTCAACATTTATTAGAAGCTATTGATGATAAAAATTTGAATATTGACAGAATAGCATTGTGTATTCAAAGTTTCAAAAATTTTAGATTTGGCCTACAGAATTATGTGAGTCCGTAACGAAAAGTACTTACAGTTTTAATTTGGAGTACACCCCGCATGTGTATTGCACTGACAATCATTTTCCTTTGGGTTTACAACCAATCAAAACCATCCATTAGGTCTCTATGGTCTGTATTGCAGCTGAACTGTTTAAGAATAGCGTTACGGACTCACAAATTTTTCGCTACGGACTCACCACGCGGTAGGTTAGGTAAGAATCATTCTGCTTTGTATACATTATTCACTATGTAAACTGAAAGTATTCAGCTCCTTTTAGTCTGGCAACTGTCCATCGACAGTACATTCGAACGTATTCATTCATACATCATCCTAATGTACGACATTCTTCATTGCGCCCGTTTAATCCTGTCTCTTACGTCTAATACTCACATTTCTGGGCCGAAAGGGCCAAACGGCATATATCACGGATGACAGAAGTTACTGACCAAGATGGTATAGTATGATACCCTCGAAGTTCTCCAAGATTTCATGAAACGAGTGAGCGAATGATGGATTGTGATACAAAGAAATCGTTCTGTTAGGCCAGGGATTATGCACAAAGTCTCAATAATTATTTCCAGTGCGGTCCCCTCCTATATTCCCCAGAGGAAACTCCAGTTCTCATTTAGCTACCATTTACGGAAGAAAGAGATGCGCCCTGGCTAATAAGTCTCTTTATTGTCTTTAAAGTATTCGTGCCGAAACGAAAACTACCCTAGCCCTCATGATGGGATCGAACCCACGACCCAAGGAGAGATGTGATTTAAATGCCACCGATTTAACCAACTACGCCAAGGTGGAATAACTTAAGTACAATGATAGTAGTGATCGTAAAACATAAATACAACGAAATACTGTTCAAAATTTATTTTCCAGTATAAAAAATTTTCCGTGAACGTGGTATTTATGTTGTTAAAGAATTAGAAATTGGTCATTTTAACAAATTATGGTCATATGAACTTATAGGATATTAAATATACACTACTATACACACACCAAATATGCCTACTCAAAATATGAACACTACTAAAGATATATCTAATAGTGATTCTTAAGGTACGTTATTAAAGGTACAGTATATAAGCAATAAATATATTTATTGAATAAATACCATAAACATTCATTGGTCGTTGCTCTTTTTTTCTAAAATATATAACGAGTGCATAACGATTTCAAGTGTGAGTCCGTAACATTTTTTTCTGTGAGTCCGTAACGAACAATTTCTCTATAAATGAGGTTTACCACCATATGTTTCTGCTATTAACTTACAAATTTACAAAATTTGATGTATCTACCTCGCATTGTGAAAGTTATAACGTATGGCGTTAAACATTTCAAGAGAATTTGTCAAAATACAATTGGGTAATTTTTCTTTGTCCATTTGCATGTCAGTCCGTAACGGGTACTATATTTACAATATTTAACCCACCCACAAAACTACAGTATGTAGGTGTGGTCTAAGGTATCCAGTTCACATTGGTCAAACCTTCCGAAGTAATGTAAATACTGTAGTTATTTTTCAACGCTAAAAATATTTATTGTGAGATTTTCGGACAATATAAGTGGCCAATTTTTTTTATTTAATTTCAACTTTTATTCCCACCACCAACACTGTCTATAAAAACTAAAAAGGCAGAAATATCGGTAAATTTGAAATATTATGTTTGGTTTAAAGTTTGTGCAGCCAATGTACCACTGGACTGGACACCGGAGTGTAGGGGCAATATAATAATAATTGTTATACAATATAACTTTAAGGAATAAACTAATAGGCCTTCGTAATGTTCCTTCCGTATAAATGTAACCAAACCACTTGGCTACAATGACGAACCTGCAACTCCTAATCCCATAACGAATAACACCGTCCCAGTTGAGATCAATGACCTAGGGATGGGTAGCCAAGGTGCTGGTCCTATTAACTGGTGGCCCAGGAATAAAGTTATCGAGGAAATTATAAATATTTCTTTCGTAAAACCAAACCGGTCACAGAATCCTCCTATAGCAACGCCACCAATGCTGTACGCAGCTCCTAGCAACACGAACATTAGACTCGTTGTCATCGGCCTATTATAATAAACATAACTTTGTCAATGAAATGTAAAAGAAGTAAGGAAAGTTACAGCAGGTTAAAAATAACTTCCAGTTATAATAAACTTAAAAACTTTTAAAAAGGTTCTTCAACAGATATTAAGCCTTGACGATGAAACAATTTCGCCACATAGCGGCGAACCGTGATATTGCACGACCCATAAACAGTTTAATAATAGATAACTTCCATATAATAGCATATTCTGTGAACATGTAACATGTATTGTAACATGTGTTAACTTTTGTTTATTGTTTTGGTTCCTCCAACACTCCGCTATAACCTGCTCCTTTACTAACCCGCTCCTTTACTAACCTGCTCCTTTACTAACCCGCTCCTTTACTAACCTGCTCCTTTACTAACCTGCTCCTTTACTAACCCGCTCCTTTACTAACCTGCTCCTTTACTAACCTGCTCCTTTACTAACCTGCTCCTTTACTAACCTGCTCCTTTACTAACCTGCTCCTTTAAATGGCAATGGGACCTAACGCTCTTTGGGACATAACGCTGTTTGGGTACTAACGCGACTTTACCTCTTTGTTTTGTACAGAACGTGCAGTAAAATCTTGGGTCTTTGTTTTGTACTCACCCAAGATTCTACAGTAGTAACAATATTCTACAACTGAAAGTCTGTAACTGAGAGTCTGTTTATTTTGGTAGAATAGTTGATTATTTTGGGGGAATACGTATTTATTTTGGGGAAAATATGTATTTATTTTGGGGTATTATTTATTTATTTTGGGGGATTATGTATTTATTTTGGGGGAAAATATATATATATTTTGGGAAAATTTGTATTTATTTTCTGGGTTTTGTAATTTATTTTGGAGGGAAAAATAGGTTTTGGGGAGCATTTATTTATTTTGGTGTTGAATAATTGTTTTTGGTGTTGAAAATTTTATTTTGGTGTTTGAATAATTTTATTTGGGTGACTTTATTTTATTTGGTGTTGATTAATTTTTTTTTTGGTAACATTATTTAAATTGTTGTAATATAATTTTTATGGTGAAATTTTCATGAATTTAGGTGCTCTTTAATTGGTAGCCGTAATTAAAGGGGGAGGGGGGGGGGGGGGATACAGTAGCACCCCCTATTTTGGAAATTGACAAAAAAGTTTTTTTATTCTATCATGTGCCGAATTTAATGGAGATTTCAAATCTGCAAGCAGTATTTTCATATTTTTTCTCAAACTCAAGTTATTACCCAAAACATAAGATCTGATTTTTAGTCTGATTCTTGAAAAGCCCTCGAGCAGCACTATATTTTGCAATTGTACGGGGCCCTTTTCATAAAAAAAAAAGTCTCTCACGGTAGACAAAATGAATAAAATTGCTAGAAAGTTTTTTACTAGTTATACGTTTAGCAAGCATGAAAAATTTCGTTGAATTTCGTTTATTTTTGACAAAGTTATTGTTGTAAAAGCTTTTGCGTAATTAGCCGGTTATTTTCCCCGTAAAGTACTCTGTGGTTGGTTTACCAGGCATAAAAAGGCCGTGTCCTTGCTGTACTGGTGTTTTAGAGGACATAAAAGTCATTTCTTCTGTATTTGTACTTTAGAGGACATAATCCGCAATCTCGTGACGCGATAAGCTAGATACTCTTGAAAACAGTGTCGCTACCATGACGACGGCAAGCAGCTGATATTGCCACGTCGACATTTCTTTGTTTCTTTGTTCTCTCGTTGTTCGGTTGACCAATCAGAGCGTTTTTTGTCTCTGTGTTGGAGGTGGATACAGAACTCAGTAGTTCAGTGTTATGTTTTTGCCCAGAGCCTAAGAACACCGGCTTTTGGCACCTCCGTATATCAGCATTCTTTAGCTTTACATTAGTAGGCTTAATTATAGAACGTATATCTGTTATCAAACTACTTACAAACCAATTCAATGCTGTTCAGTGTTATTGTTTATATCTTACTAATATTACTGCTTTTGCTGTCGGTTGTTCATTATATTGGTTGATGAAATATTATATCGGAATACTGATCAATAGTCAGACACCCCACCTTCTTGATATACTAAAGGTTAGAGAGACCGGTTACAGATAAACGATTGCGACCTATGTTAAGTGGTTTGCAGTGAATCTAATGCTATTTCATATGCCCAACATAAATTGTCTGTTGCTCTCTTTATACGTGACTAAATTTAGTGAAGGTCGGCAGATTAGTGTGCAGTATTGTGCAGCATTGTGTATGATTGTAACTGATAACAAAGCATCTCCTAAAGAATGTGCCATATACGTAAATCTATAGCCTTTTCGTTGTGTCTAGTTTAAGTCATAACTCTGTTTACATATTTAGAGCGCCACGTCCTAAAGGAACTGTTAATATTTCCCGAAAGTGAATAATATTTGTCAGAGATTATATATTACGATCAGTCGAATAATACGGTAGGCTTACACCATCAATCATTAAGCTCCGAACTCAGTCTCCCGGGTATATCCAACGGGTGAATGATTGCGCATAGACTGGCTTCGGCTAATGTAGTGTATCAAATACTCGTCATAAGCTAAAGAATATATATCATCTAAAAGACATCCTAATTTGGCAGGTTAAACTGTCAAAGGTCTTAAAAGCGCAAACAATAACAGATATTGATCTAATCCAGAAACAATAACAGATATTGCTTCTGGATTGCGGTGTAAGCAATCTAGTCGAAAGTACCGGTTGACCGGTAACCAGTAGGCCTGACTGCCTGATCATCCGGACCGGTACCTACAGTAGTACAGGTACAACAGTATTATTCGACTGTGGTATTGTATACCGGTAGGCTGTTTAAGAGATTAGGGACTGTACACCCCTTGTTTCTTTTGGAGCTTACTTATTTCTGTCAGTTTTATTTATTTGTAGGCCAGTATTGAGCAGAAGGCGTGTAAGCCTGCTCAGATTGTACAGATAATTTGTAGGCTTGACTGTTGGCTAACTGTTGATTTGGTCTGAACGGATTGCAGTGCATGTAGAGTGTATGTCCGATAAAGAACGGTTAGGAAGTAGGGGCAGCCATAGCTGTAAGGTAAACCCCCATCTAAAGAATAAGTCGTACTACTGGGTTAGAACGCATACTACTTAACCATTTTGGAGTCTGCATGTCCTGTGGTTTATTTAGGCTTGATAGTAGTCTGCCAGCGTTTGGTCTGTACTTTGTTTGTGTAGTCTGTACGGGTAGCGTATAATTTTATTTAGATAATTTGTAGGCTGGATAGTTGTCTGGCTGTTGTTGGGTTTGAGGAAATTTCGGTGTGTGTAGAGCATCTGTCCGATAAAGTGCTAAGTTAGTAAAGTAGGGGCTTCAAGTGCTGTGAGGTAAACCCCCTGTGAAAGAATAAGTCGTACTACTGGGTTAGAACGCATACTAACTAATCATTTTGGAGTCTGCATATACCGTAGTTTGTTTAGGCTTGATAGTAGTCTGTCAGTATTTGGTCTGCATTTTGTTTGAGTAGTTTGTACGCATAGCGTAATATTTATTATTCAGAGTTTATGTGATTATTCGCAACATTCATTCCCCAAGTTTGTTCCTACAGTAATTGTGTTTGTTATACATACCTTTATAGTTAAACTAACCCCGGTACTACATCAGGGCTGCTCGGCGTAGGTAAAGACTGGTGATTTTGTGCACCGGTCACTCCAGCAGATGCCGTGGTTCTTTTAGCTGTTCAAGTATTTTTAACTACTAATTATTTGTTGTACAAGTACTTGTACCTAATTTAGGGTTTAGTGTACAGTACTTTCCGAAAGCAATTAGTGTGTAGGCAGTGTATTTGTGTTGTAAAGTGGTTAATAGGCACGTTGGTTCTGGTAGACCGCGGTAATTAACTTCTAGGTAGGGACACTCCGTGATACATAACGTAGTACCTATAGCGATACGGTTATAGGTCGTCAGGCGGTGGTATTTTCCTATCTGGACAGCGCAGTATATTTACTACTACTTATTATTTTCAAATACCGTAGTAACCTGTCCGTTGTAATAACCAGATATTCTAACCCTTTGTTAGGCTGGTTTGTAGATTCCCTGTAAAATTACCCTAAAATTTCGTATTTGTAATTTTTTGTGTTTATTTAGAGATTGTAATCTCAACCCGAATTGTACGTAATTTGTAGTATTAAGTAACTTAGGTAAATTAGAATTATTTGTTTTAGTGTCTAACAAGTAGCACTCCACTGAGAGCGCACTGCTTATGTGTAGTGACTCCCCCAGAAATAATAACATTTATTTCAACATTGAAAAAACCCATTTCAACGGGTATATATATATTATAAATCAACTCAAACGATTTATAAATAGTAGGCCTGCCATACAACAATTAGGTCTCAACATCAGTTGGACTACTGCTTAAATAACGGTAATAAAGTAAGTTAAAGTAACCAAGTAACCCTTAAAATTCAGAAATTCAATTATTTAAAATAATTGACATACCGGTATTACAATAGGCTTATTATATTTATTTCTATAAATTTTAGGTTGAAATCATACCGGTACTCTGTAATTAATTCTAGTCTGTAATTATACTTATATATATACACTATAAGTGTAAACTGCATACCGGTATTCACGATAGGCCTATTATATATTTATATATATTTGTGCTAAAATTACCTACCGGTATTCTGTGATAAACTAGTCTGTAATAATACTTATATATACTATAAGCATACCGGTATACTAATATATTATATATCACGCTACACTGAGTAGCAGTATCGGTAATTAATTACTAGGCTAGCAGTTAATACTGAATTACTAGACTTACTTAGACTGTAATATAGCAGTAGACATTCAACTGTGCAAACAAACATGTCTGATACTAAGCAGAACCTGTCAGACAGTTTATTAGATGTAACTATATGCGATTCAGATAAGGGTGTAGAACCGCCTACACCTAAGTTCAGTTCACCTCCCACTGTGAGGAAGGTCATCCCTCCAGTAGTAATAACAGAACCTAGGCTGGTCCAACACCATAGGTCTATCATAGGCACTCGAGCCCAGGTCAAGCGGGACCAAGAAGCAGCGGAACAGCAACAACCCGCGAGCCAAGAACTTATTTCTCAGCGGCCCAACAGCTCCAGTAGTGAAGATACTGTAGAGCTGACACCCGAGCGCGGAGCAAAGATGATGGATGCGGTTTATTCGGATCCCCTTCTCATCCTGCCTGCAGCCGTACTCACTAGGTTATTGATCGCGGTGGAAGAACACCAGATCGATTGGGCGAGAAGTAAGCGATCGACTAAAGATAGTTATGAGGGATACACAAGGGAAGAACTGAAGTCTATGGTCGAGTCGCAATGGAACTTCCCCGGACCCGGACTCCCGTTTGATTTATCAGAAGCTGCCTGGGAAGACATACACCGGATGGGAGTAGCCAAGGAGACCACCGATCCAGCTGTGTGGAAGAGGTCCGCAGCCGGATACGCACAGGGATTCTTCAGCTCTATGGAGCGAGTAGAAAAACAACTGTTTCAACAACACCAAGGACCTCAAGAGCAGGGACAACTGCTTTATCAAGTTAGAGAAAGAATTCTACGAATCAGGCTAATCTTATCAGCCTTTGAGGAGGCTTCTAAAAGAAGACAAGACACGTCATTGCAAGTTGCTGTAAAGACTTGGTTTCAAAAGGTGAGTCTCCAGGTTCAAGGAACGGCTCAGTGGAAAGCCCAACTAGATGAGCGCTCAACCCATGGAGAATCAACAGACGCTACATTTTCCCAAGTTGAGAATGAAGCGACAGCAGAGAAACCGCATAAGAGGGATGCTATTGATATCTATCTGTCGGACTATCAACGTTTTGTAGGTGATGAAGAGCTGAGGAGAAGGCTAGAGGGACTTAGCCCTAATAGTGAAGGAGCCCAGCGTGTGTTGGACGCAATCGATGTGGATAGGTTAGCTGCGAACCAAGCTAAATTCAATGAAAGTATCCGCATCGCCAAGGTTCAAGAAGAACAAGTAAAGAAAAAACGTATAGAAGACAGAAAGATAGCAGCAGCGGCAACAGCAGTGGCAGAAGCAGAAAGAAAGGCGGCAGTGGCAGAGGCAGAAAGAAAAGCGACCTTGGCAGAGGCAGCGGCAGAGGCAAAAGCGGCAGCGGCAGAGGCAGCGGCAGAGGCAAAGGCGGCAGCGGCAGAGGCAAAAGCGGCAGCAGCGGCAGAAGCGGAAAGAAAGATAGCGGTGGCAGAAGCAGAACGGAGAGCGGCTGAAGAGATCGCCCAACTGGAGTTGGAAAATCTTCAAGAGAAGCAAGACGACTTCAGTAAACAGTTAACAGCTAGTAATATGCAGATGATGAATCGATCTACTCCCAAAAGACAGGGTTATACATCATCTGAGGAAGGCGATACCACCGATCCTGAAGGAGGAGGAAATCGATCTCGCCTAAGCAGACGTAAAAGAATGTCCCACCGTCAGAAATTGCCTGATTTGCCCCCAGCTGTTAGAAGGCAACTAAATAACACAAACTTAGGTAGTACAGAACCCACAGACCAAATAATTAAAATAGAAAGACTCCCTACTATAGTAGATGAGCCTGAAATAATTAGGCCTGTTCTTGAAATCACCCCTTCGGTGATAGAGACACCTGTACTCCCAGAACCTACCTTTAAATTCCCTTTACACAGCACCAAATTATCTGTGCCTAGAGGAACAGCCCTTGAAACAGTGTCGGTCCTGGACTCCGAGCGAAATATAAAGGATATATCGCCCGTAGTCCCTCGTCTGCCCGCTACGACGTTGGCGGATCCCGCTTCGGCGGTTGATTGGGTGGACGAGAGACGGCGGGGGATGGACATTCTCCTCGAAAAGATGGAGGAGAATCGAGTGCGCTCCTCCCAACAGGTCCGAGAGTTAGAAGGGACTGTTCAACAGTTAAAGGGAACCGTAAAGGAAAGTAGGTTAGAGTTGCAAGAAGTGCAGCAAAATATCGCGCTAGAACGTGATAAATTAGTAAATTTACAAAAGGGTATACTACCACCCCCTGTAACAATGTGTCAACCTGTTAGGTCTGAAGTATCTCATGCGCAAGGTGTGGAGCCTACATGCATCTATACTGCTAGCGAAGTAGAAACTCCTATAGTGAACCCTATTAAGAGTAATTATAGACCTGTTGATAATGATATTCCCTATAGACCGGATCATAATCCGAGAAATTTATATACCGATAACTCGATATTAAATAACACGATGGCCCAAGAAAGTTTTACGCGTCAAATGGCTAGAACCGAAGCCCGGCAAGCGGTAAAGGTGGGAGAGATCGTCAAGTTCAATGGAGATGAGATGAAATGGTTACCTTTTAATGAATATTATAAAGATAACATACAGAACTCTGTACTATCTAATGGAGAGAAACTTAGATTCCTCATCGAGTGCTTGGAAGGATCTCCCAAGTTAATGGCGTTAAAGTTTATTGGACATCCAGACGGATTAAGACAAGTTTGGGATACACTAAACATCAGGTATGGTAATAGGAATAACATAGCTAGGTATTTGTATGCAAAATTAATGGCGCCCCGAAAGTTTCTTAGCAGCGGGATTATAGAGTTTTCCGATGAGATTCAGGAGATCTGTAGACAACTAGATTGGCTAGGTAAGTCTCATGAATACCAGAATTCTATGGTTGTAGGAGCCTTAGCATCTACTTTGCCCAAGGGTGGAGTAGGTACACGCTGGGACAAGAAAGTGTTATATATGATGGAACAACAACGACGAGACCCTACCATGGCTGATCTCATGTCATTCTTAGATGGAGAAGTGAAATTACAGCTCCTAAGGCAGTCCAGAGAGAAGACACTGGAAAACAAGGTAAGTGAGAAACCCATTTCTAGGAGAAGGGTAACACCAGTGTGTTATACAGACGACGGCGAAAGCCAGACTTCTCAAGGAGAGGATAGCGGGAAAGACACTGAAAGATCTTATTATGTAAATAAAACGCCTAAAGACCAGGTAAGTAAATTCAAGTCTCGACCCAATGACAGGAGAGAACAGGTAAGAAAAACTCCTCCTACGTCTCCCAAGAGAATTCAGGTGAGAAAGCCCGAGGAAAGAACGAACGTGCACCACACAGCACATGTTAAAGTAAGTAACATCAAGCCCAAATGTGTGCTGTGCGATGGGCCCCACCGTTTAAGTGCGTGTGATGAATTCCTGAGGAAATCACTAAAGGACAGACGTGAAGTCATGTGGGATAAGCGGTTGTGTTATAATTGCCTCAGACGAGGACACCAACGGCGAACCTGTTACTCCGACGTAAGGTGTGCAAAGTGCGGCGCAAAACATCATATCTTGTTGCACACGGAATTCGAACGAAGCAGCCCGAGTCAGGTAAGTGAGTCCGAACAACTACATGTCCAATTCAGTGATGTGAACGACACTGATCAATCTGAGATGGAAGGATTCTATACGGACGAATTCTCCGACCAAAACGAATCCTGTTACTTAATAAACACCACCGCAGTGTATCGAGCACTCATGTATGAGAAAGACACAGACAGCGACCTCACCCTAACTACTTCAGATCAACAACAATCTTGGAAAGCGCCAACTTCAAATGTAGGAATCCGAGAATTTCCTGTAGTCCAGTTACGGGTCCACGGACCTCAGAAGAGCTATATAGTGAACGCCCTCCTGGACTCCGGCAGCACAGGAACATTCATCGATAAAGAACAAGCCGAAGACATCTTTGCTGGACAACCCAAGTTCCGAACCAAGCTAAACATGTCAGGGATCATGCAGGTTTGGAAATCTGCTGTGGCTGCCGACTATTATATAGGTGAGTTGTCCACTCCACAGGATAAACTAGGAGAACACAGTATAAGGTCAGTCAAAATGGTGGCAATAAAGAACTTCGCTACCACCCAAGTGGAACCTTATAATTGGGACGAAGATGATCATGCCCAACAACTTAACATTCCTAGATTCGACACCGATTATCCTGGAGTACAAATATTAATCGGTCAAAACGCGCATGAGGCGCTGGAGACATTGGAGAAACGACCTGCTCAACCGCAACCACTTCAGACCTATGCGGTAAGAACTAGAGTAGGTTGGTACCTTACTGGACCTTCCCGAAGAACGCTCAGAGAAAGACTGCTTCAAGATCGCGTCTGCCAGGTGAGTGAATGGGAAGATGATACTAGTGAGGGAGACGACCCAACTGAGGGAACACCATACTCCTCAGATAATGACGATATTAGCTCCAATGTAGATCAATGGAGATATTGCCCCAAGAAGTTTAATCCAACTGACATCGCTTCCAGAGGAGCAACTCCTCAAGAACTGACAGATACTACAGACCGGTTAGGTGAACCCGACTTCCTGAGTAAGGAGGATGAATGGCCTCCCCATCTTACTCCGACTGAGATTAGACCAGCCAAGGGAGCAGAGAAAGTCAAACCTAAAACCCGAACGGGTGGATCGGAGTTATTTGAACCCGGGATAGATCTGTCGGTATTACATATTGCCAGGGACGACGCCGTGGATCTGGACCTCCCCACCGCGAGTGGATCCTTCATGAAAATCAGAGAGAGCGATTGGAGCTCTGGAACATCAGACGTCTCGCAGGGACTCTCACCTCTCCTGCAGGGAGCGACGGACCACTATAGCTCCTGGAATCGGCTTTGTAAGGCCGTCGTGTACCTAGAGCGATGTTTCTATCGTCACTATTCCAGGACGAAGAGGAAACCTGGAATTGTATTCGGGATGCAGCGACTCAATCACCCAGTCGGTCGTTTGTGTTTACCGGAAGGGAATGGAGGACTCTCCGGAAACTGTGGAAGGCAAGATTCTCTTCCCACGACCACCTCCCTAATCCTTCAAACATCTAGGGACTCCATAACGTAACAACATATGGAGTGGGTGTGTGACTCTATTATTTTATATTATTTTATTATTTTTATATTTCTGTATGTATTACTATGTAATTTTATTATAATCGTTTTATTTAATTTAGTAGAATATTATTTAGCGATTATTTAGTAGAATAGTGCAATATATTCGTGTTTATTACGTACGTAATTACTTATATTATATTTAGTGTGACGGTGAGAAACAAGTATTTTTCTCTTTCCTTACAGTCCGTGTTATATTATAAATACGTAACTACAGTAAGATGAAATGTCCGTACTTATTAAAGTACAATAAAGCCACTACTATATTCAAGTATTATTGGTAGGCAGAGTATTAGGAATGCAAAGTTCAGATCCTCGTGTCTCGGCTAAACCAAGCTCTTGGTAGACCTTGGAAACGACTTGCCTCTTCACACTGACATTGCTTCGTGCGATATTGCTCTCATACCGTATATTAAATAATACATATAGTAGCGTGATGTCCCTCTAACAGTAGCGTGAAACGCAAATAAATCTGTTAAACCTTTTGACCATCTGTAATTCTAGTCGATTAAGATATCGCGGCACCCACCGATATACTTGAAAGACAAAATTCTAGAATCAGTGGTTAACGTCCCCAGACAAGTTCTGGAATAAATTGGTGCCCATCCTAAATATTAATTATTAATATTTACAAAATCTGTCAAATTTTAGATCCTTTAACATTCTAGTCGATTAAGATATCGTAGCACTTACCGATACTCTTAAAAGGACAAAATTCCTAGAATCAAGGATCCCAGTTCCCAGACACGTTCTGGAATAAAATTGTGTCTATTTAACATTAAATAATAAAATTTACGGGAATAAATTTAAATTCATATATTTTAATGAATTTAATAAATTGTCATTTTTATACAATTTATAACATTCCCAAAATTCCATTAATTAATAGATCATGGGAGCGGAGATTCACTATATTAAGTGTATTTGTGTGTGAGAATCTCCAATGTATAGTCAATAGCCGATAAAATTCATAAAATCATATATAGAGAGGATATTGACAATTAAAGAATTACTATTAAATAGCATCCCAGATCTGTATGCATGAGAATTACCCTAATTCTACCGCTAGCTTTCCATAATGTCACCATGGCAACAACCACGCTAGAATTAGAAGTGAGTTAAAAGAACAATAAAGGGCTTGCTTATTGAATAGCATACGGAATAAATAGCACACCGCTAGTATCCAAGGATACATAATAACAACGTGACATTCTGGAAGGCACTTGACTAACGGACAAATGACCCGAATGTGTGATAGAATGTGTACCATTTGTGACTGTTACGTGGAATTTGTGCGTTTGTAGGTGAATGTTACTACTAAGGTGTGTTTACAGTAGCGAGTCGCAATTGTGAAAGTAACCCTAACTCTCCAGTAAGAACCTGAAGTATATCTAAGCCTTTGGGACGGACGGTGGAGTGGCTCGTGCTGGTTGTTGTAGTCGTTGTGCAGCTACGACGTTGGCGATAGGCACATCGGCGAAAGTACACCAGCGCTGAGGATCTCGCACTGTCCGGGGGCAGAGAGGGGTAGGCAGCGACGCCCGCTCGCCTAAATATAAACTCATTATAATATGGATAAACTTATATAGCAGATATGATTGAGTTGATAGAAGATGATCTTGGTATCAGGGAACGATATACTCTACCTTTACAAGCGTTTGTTGATAGCTTGATACGCGGCGACGCTGGTCCAACTACTACGGAGGACGATGGTCGTTATATCTAACCGCCAATGTCCCGGGAGCAACTTGCGCGTGGGTTAGACTGTAGAAAATTCACCGCTCGCTATACGCATCGTAATGGTATGTATATGAACTTCTTAACTACTGGTCATCCTATCGACCTACACGATACGAACGATATAGACACCAAAGGGAAATGGTTTATTTAAATATCATACCCAGCGGAAGCGGAACGATAAACTGAGACTCGAACACGAAAATTATATTCGAAACCGACTCGAAAGTGCAGATGTTGAAGAGCCGGATAAACGCAGCGACTTCACCAAATACCTGGAATTCTTGAGAGAAACCTATCTCGATATTACCAGTCAACAGAATCTAGAAACTCGATATCCTCAAGGTATACATCATGACCGCATGGTAGAACTCAAACGGCTCTATTCCACTATGATGTATCTTACCGCCGATCGATCACTACCTGTTGTACCGGATAGCTTCGAACGGATGGAGGAATATTGTAAGCTGGAGGAAGATCACTCGCGTTTCCCCTACAAGACGTGCGTTTTTGGTATTATTGCGATGAATGCCCAAGACCCAACCAACAAACGGAAAGACATAAACATCCGCGGAGACGTTGCTTTAAACACGGTTTTACTCGCTATACTTACGGGAGTTTCGAGCGAAACTTGTTCGATGTATCACCTACGCTCATTCGACTCAGACGATCCTTAAATAAACCAATGATCAGAGTTTCGGAATACTCGATCAGAACTCCTCATTCCCTAGTGAAACTTCAGACTCTTGATCCTATTAGTATGACGGATCCTCCCGAGCTGTACTCACTGCTCAAAGATCTAGTGTTACCTGAACAATTAGTCGGTGGCACCCCAGTTGTGGGCTTCCTAGATACTAGCCCATTCTACCTAGCCGGATTGGGACGCGGACATTTAATATCGCCGTTTAACCCTTACCATCGTCCCGGCTTAACACGATATAACCTGTCACCAAAGTGGCGGAGAACGTTGTACCAAACGAGTTAAACGCTATTCTACAAAGATCAGAAAGGAAACCTGCGTTTGTTCAGATAAACGTAAGTTGTAACAGCAAGTCCAAGCGATAAACGAATTGTCTTTATCTCAGTTCGATTGTGAAATCCAGAATCTCTAAGAAGATATCGAACTTAGACAACCCCATTCTCTGCGAGAGTTTTTGGATGAACGTATCCAGCTACGAGCGGAGGAAAATCAGCTCGAGGAGAAGCATATCGAAACGGCGGATACCCCGACCATAATCCTACACCTTCTGATGCAATCATATTGCACCCTTCACCCAGGATTTATAGCCCTCCTAGTAAAGTGGCTCGCCCCCAAGAGAAAAGGACTCTTGCTAGCCTCAAAAAACTGTGTAAACGCCGTCTGTGTAAGAAAGACTAACTGTTTAGAGTATCTTTATATTTTAGAAACTGTGATTTGTTATATTTTATAGACTTAAATCCCATTTTCTGGGAGCGGTGTAAAAGCTTTTGCGTAATTAGCCGGTTATTTTCCCCGTAAAGTACTCTGTGGTTGGTTTACCAGGCATAAAAAGGCCGTGTCCTTGCTGTACTGGTGTTTTAGAGGACATAAAAGTCATTTCTTCTGTATTTGTACTTTAGAGGACATAATCCGCAATCTCGTGACGCGATAAGCTAGATACTCTTGAAAACAGTGTCGCTACCATGACGACGGCTAGCAGCTGATATTGCCACGTCGACATTTCTTTGTTTCTTTGTTCTCTCGTTGTTCGGTTGACCAATCAGAGCGTTTTTTGTCTCTGTGTTGGAGGTGGATACAGAACTCAGTAGTTCAGTGTTATGTTTTTGCCCAGAGCCTAAGAACACCGGCTTTTGGCACCTCCGTATATCAGCATTCTTTAGCTTTACATTAGTAGGCTTAATTATAGAACGTATATCTGTTATCAAACTACTTACAAACCAATTCAATGCTGTTCAGTGTTATTGTTTATATCTTACTAATATTACTGCTTTTGCTGTCGGTTGTTCATTATATTGGTTGATGAAATATTATATCGGAATACTGATCAATAGTCAGACACCCCACCTTCTTGATATACTAAAGGTTAGAGAGACCGGTTACAGATAAACGATTGCGACCTATGTTAAGTGGTTTGCAGTGAATCTAATGCTATTTCATATGCCCAACATAAATTGTCTGTTGCTCTCTTTATACGTGACTAAATTTAGTGAAGGTCGGCAGATTAGTGTGCAGTATTGTGCAGCATTGTGTATGATTGTAACTGATAACAAAGCATCTCCTAAAGAATGTGCCATATACGTAAATCTATAGCCTTTTCGTTGTGTCTAGTTTAAGTCATAACTCTGTTTACATATTTAGAGCGCCACGTCCTAAAGGAACTGTTAATATTTCCCGAAAGTGAATAATATTTGTCAGAGATTATATATTACGATCAGTCGAATAATACGGTAGGCTTACACCATCAATCATTAAGCTCCGAACTCAGTCTCCCGGGTATACCCAACGGGTGAATGATTGCGCATAGACTGGCTTCGGCTAATGTAGTGTATCAAATACTCGTCATAAGCTAAAGAATATATATCATCTAAAAGACATCCTAATTTGGCAGGTTAAACTGTCAAAGGTCTTAAAAGCGCAAACAATTGTTGAACATAGAAAAATAGTATTATCTAAATTAGCGGGAAGGTTTGAATTGTTCCTTAAACTTTAAACACCCATATCTCAGAATGACGCTTTTTCATGAAAAAGGCTATTTCTCCGCCAATTTTAACTGAAATGGTTGAAATTTGGGACACTTGTTAAGATTACCCTTCTCCATACTTCTTCTGATCAAATTTGGTTGGAAATGCCCTGGAGCCTTTTTATATAAAAAAGGCCAAAATAAAGCCCTTTTTAGGGGCCTTTTTGTTCTAAAAAGGCTCCAGAGCATTTGAGGCAAAATTTGTTCAGAAGAATTGGATGCAGGGTTCTTCTGAACTTATATTCCAAATTTCGACAAATTTCAACAAATATTAGTGGAGAAATAGCCCTTTGCGCAAAAAGGCACTTTTGGCCAGTACGGAGCCATTTTGGGCCAATTTTAAAATATTTGGTTTAGGTTATTCTCACACAGCCCAGACGATGTTTAGTAGCACAAAAAATAATTTTCATCCAATTTTATGGTCCAGAGACACAAAAATGTGTGGTTTAATTTGCCCCCCCCCCCCCATTAGTTATGTCTTTATAGATATTGTATTAATACGGTGCGGATTCACATTGACTCTCGTGGTGGCCGACGACCACAACGTGTCTCTTACTCTTCTACATATTATACAGAAAGTAATGGAATGTTATATTTTAATCTCTTACCCGACATTAAAACTTTCCCTCATATGTAATGCCAAGATCGGTGTCACGAATCCGATAGTTGCTACAGCAGACAGAGACACAAAACATATTAAATAGAGGGCAGGTATACGTGCAGCAAGATAGATGTTTGTCTTTCTTGGTTGCTGTAAAGCAATCGGCGGAAGTATAACTGCAGTTACTAGAGCTAACACTATTAACAAAGAGCCACAAACATTGAAGGGAGTTTTAAAGCCTTCATATTCATAAAGAGAAGCACCTACAAGTGGCCCCATAACACTCCCCAACCCTAAGAAAAATTCCATAAATCCCGTCACAAAATTTATATCTTCACGGAATTGTGAAATAACAGCGGCATACGCAGCAGTGTTATACAAATACAAACCGATGGCGGAAAGAATGCGAAATAAGATTGAGAGATAAAGAAATAGTGTGAAATTCGTAACATATTCCAGACAACCGAAAGCTATTGTTGAAATTCCATATAATAGTAAACCGAAAATAAATCCTCGTTTAGCTCTTATATATTGCATGTATATCCCGGAAATCACGGAAGTTATTGCGCCAACGATGGCGAATATTCCAATTACAATTCCGATTTCAGTAGCATTCAGGCCTCTTTTCGTAGCTTCAATGGGGTAAAACGGACCACCAAGGGCATATCCTGTGAATCCTATGAAATTACTCAAACATGTTATTGATAACAATGAATATCTCTCGGATTTCTTCATAGATACCGGTAAATCATCTACCGAGAGCTCCTCTTCGAGAATCTCATTGCGGGTTGTACTCTCAATAGGAATTAGTTTTTTACCCTTTTGCTCATTTAATTCCATCTCAAATATGAGAAATTGATGGAATAAGTGAATTTTTATAAATGCAATACATAAGCACATAAAAACGAGCACTGTGAATAAGGTTTACTGAAATCAACAAGGGTCTTTAAAGCTTAATTTAAGTGCCATTTTGATAAATGATATAAAGTTGTTACAGTACTGTATGTATTATCTATGTAGCATATGCCTAGGCCATAACGCTATACCAAGTGCAAGTGGGTTATTTGTAGCGCTAAAATACGAGGATATCAGCAGAGCCAATAAGTACGGAAGCTCCTAGCAGCATGGACACAAACAAACATTAATGTTGGACGCAAACATTAATGGGGGACACAAACAAACATTAATGTTGGACGCAAACATTAATGTGGGACGCAAATATTAATGTGGGATGCAAACATTAATGGGGGACACAAACATTAATGTGGGATTCAAACATTAATGTGGGACGCAAATATTAATCTGGGGCCCATTCATGAGGGACACATATTTATCAGGAAAATAAACATTAATGAGGAACACAAATATTAATGAGGGACTCAAACATTAATGATGATTAACTGAAAAACTACGACCGTGAGAACGTGACCTCTGATCAAAGTTTGCCGGTCTGAAGACATTTCCATCAACGCGGTTGCAGAACATGAACTTACGGTTGCTTATTGAGATATTTTTATCGTTTTTGCCGATGGGTGTGTCCCACATTAATCGATTCATGTTTGTGTCCATCATTAATGTTTGTGTCCTGGCCGCTATTGGCTTCCGTAAATACATAAGTAACTAAAACTGACAGAAAAATATAATCTTAATCTAAATTTAAACAGGGCAAAGGATGAACAACTCTATAGAAATAGGAAAAAAAATAATGATATGAATACTTCAAAAAGGTTAAGAATATTCAAACGTTTTATATAAAATATATTTCAAGTGTAAATTAAAGCTGCATTAATGGTGACAATTTCGTTTTAAGACCAACAATAAATAACATCAGCTTCAATTGCAAAAATATTGGATAAGAAATTACTATAGAGCGTATGGAATACCTGAAAGGATCTCATTTCCACTGTGCGTGCTCGCTCGGCTTACTGTAGCTGTACTGTAGGCCTACTGTAGTAGTACTGTATTAATGATTTGTAGTGGGTAAGAATAACTATTTATTCTGCTGAGGAGAGTTGAGCTGAGCTACTGTAGGTAAAAGTAATTCCAAATCCGGCCGCAAGTGAACTCTTTGCACCTACCCATTGCATTGTACTGTGCAGCCGTAGGCCTAATGTGATAAAGTTATAATCTAAAGTACACTAATGTATTTACCGGAATTTAGTGTCATATCTTATAATTCCGTGACAAGCACCACCACCCCCCCCCCCCCCCCCACCCCAACCCCCTCCCCAAATTTTTCTTCAAGTCGCAATGAGATCGCATGAAATTTAAAACAAGGAGAGTTTGACCTCACGGCCACTTACTGTACTTGTCTAGCCAGAATTATTACTTTTTTACTTTCAATCTTTACCTGCACGCGTTTGAAAAATATGTCAGTGATTCAGTCGATATTACAAGGTTCGATTATTTATAACATCAGACGTTTCAAAATAACGTTAAAAATTGACGTTAAAATTCAACGTCAGTTTAACGTTTGGGTTTAGATGATTATAGACATGTAGTTTTTAAACGATTATAAGACGTTAGAAAACGTTTGTTCTAAGTTATTTTTATAACTTTATAATTCTAACCTAAAACAGACTAAAGTTGTAAAAGCTTTTGTGGGATAACTGATACGTTTGCCTTTGCTGGCCAGTTCCCCCCCAGTCGCTAGAATACTCTCAAAGGGATTTATAACTAAAATGGTGCAAGCTACCAGCTTATTGGCTGATGTGCTGTACGGAGATATCTGGGCTCAGTTTAATCGGCCAACTAGCTTAGAGAGGTTGCCTTAGCCTTGCTGTCCGTATCGGCCAATAGAATTTGAGTGGGCGTTGATTTCGACCTATCCCAGAGCTACTGAACTGAATTTTCCTATCTCACTGCTCATCCTCTGTGTTAAACGGGAGCTTCGGGGAATAAGGGTAGTTGGTATCCTCGTATAGTTAGTAGTCATATGATTTTATATGATTCGGTTGTTGTGTTCCCATTTTTCGCCATAACACCGGCTTTTTGGGAAGAACTCTAGTAAAACTGCTTAAATTATCGAAAGTATAAACTGTTACCTAATTAATCAATCTAACTCGATCAACTAATTAACTCACTATTAATCATATTGTTTGTACTGTTATTTACCGTCAGTTATTAATTGTATCTATTTGTTGATGGAAATATTACTCTTTGGAGAATACTGATAAATCACCCAAATTTCCCAATTTTCTTGATACACTACAGGTTAGAGAGACGGTCTATATATAACAATTGCGATTTATATTAATGTGGTGTGTATTAAATCTAATGTTATTTAGCAGACCCTACATGAGTCAATTGCTGCTCTCTTTATGTGTGATCAAATTTACTGACGGTCGGCAGAATAGTGTGCATGATTGTGATTGGTAACAAAGCATTTCCTAAAGAATGCGCTTTATACTTTAATCATAAGCAGTATCGTTGCGTTTAGTATAAGTCCTAGTTCTGTTTAAATAGATAGAGCGCCACGTCCTAAAGGAACTGTTAATATTTCCCGAAAGCCAATAATATCTGTCAGAAATTAATTATTAACGATCAATCGAATAATACAGTAGATTTACACTGCAACCTTACACTGTAATAATAAAATTTAAGCAGCCGAATTCAGCCTCCCGGGTGTAGATCCATCGGGTGAATGATCGCGCATGGGCTGACTTCGGGTAATGTTTTGTTTATTAGCATAAAATATTGTCGTATGCTAAAGGTGTTTTAATTAACTAAAAGACATATAAATTTTGGCAGGTTAAACTGCTAAAGGTCTTCAAAAGCGCGAACAGTAACAGTTTATAATCTTATTGCAGTAGGCAATAAGGTTGCGAAATACCGTAGTGACCGGTAAACCTGAACCGGTACTTCTGTAGGTCAGTAGGCCCAACTGCCAGAACCGGTACTGCTGTAGGTCCGTAGGTCCAACTGCCAGAACCGGTACTTCTGTAGGTCTGTAGGCCCAACTGTCCTAACCGGTACTGCTGTATAAGTACATTAGTATTATTCGATTTTGATTATTGTATACCGGTAGGTCTCGATATTAAATCGGGGACGCCTGGTTTTTATTGGGATTTTACTTAGGTCTATTTCTGTCAGTTTTATTTACTAGTAGGCTAATATTGAGCAGAAGGCGTGTGACCCTGCTCAGATTGTTCAGATAATTGTGGGCTGAGCTGCTGTCTGACTGTTGTTGGGTTTGGAGAGATTACGGCGTGTGTAGAGTTTGTCTGATAAAGTGCCGTTAGTAAGTTGGGGCAGCCATATGCTGTAAGGTCAATCCCCTCTTAAAGAATAAGTCGTACTACCGTGTTAGAACGCATACTAACTAACAGTTTCAGAGTCTGCATATACTGTAGTTTATTTAGGCTTGGTCGTAGTCTGCCAGTGTTTTAGCCTGTGTTTGTTTGTGTGGTCTGTTCAGGTACCGTAATAGTTATTACTCAAATATTTTGTAGGCTGGATTGTTGTCTAGCTATTCTTAGGCCTGAAGGGATTGCTGCGTGTGTAGAGTTTGTCTGATCAAGTGCCGTTAGTAAGTTGGGGCAGCCATATGCTGTAAGGTCAATCCCCTCTTAAAGAGTAAGTCGTACTACCGTGTTAGAACGCATACTAACTAACAGTTTCAGAATCTGCACATACTGTAGTTTGTTTAGGCTTGATAGTAGTCTGCCAGCGTTTGGTTTGTATTTTTGTTTGAGTATTCTGTACGGGTAGCGTAATATTTATTATTCAGAGTTTATGCGATTATTCGCAACATTCATGTCCCCAAGTTTATTCCTACAGTAATTGTGCTTGTTATACATACCGTTATAGTTAAACTAACCCCGGTACTACATCAGGGCTGCTCGGCGTAGGTAAAGACTGGAGATTTTGTGCTTCGGTCACTCCAGCAGATGCCGTGGTTCTTTTAACTGTTCAAGTATATTTAACTACTGATTATTTGTTATACCGGTACTTGTACCTAATTTAGGGTTTAGTGTACAGTGCTGTCCGAAGTAATTAGTGTGTGGGCAGTATATTTGTGTTGTAAAGTGGTTGATAGGCACATTTGTTAGCTCTATTAACTTCTAGGTAGGAACAATCCGTGATACATAACGTAGTACCTATAGCGATACGGTTATAGGTCGTCAGGCGGTGGTATTTTCCTATCTGGACAGCGCAATATATTTACTACTACTTATTATTTCAAATACCGTAGTACCCTGTCCGTTGTAATAACCAGAATTCTAACCCTTTGTTAAGCTGGTTTGTAGACTTCCTGTAAAATTACCCTAAAAATTTCGTACGTAATATTTTTGTTGTGTTTTAATTAGAGAATTAATCTCACCCATATCGTAAGTAATTTGTAGTATTAAGTAACTTAGGTAAATTAGAATTATCAGTTTTAGTGTCTCAATAAGTAACACTTCACTGAGAGCGCACAGCTTCTGTGTAGTGATTCCCCCAGAAATAATAACATTTATTTCAAATATTGACCAAAAACCCCTTTTTAAACGGGTATATATCTATTATAAATCAACTCAAACGATTTATAAATAGTAGGCCTGCCATACAACAACTAGGTCTCAATATCAGTTGAACTACTGCTTAAATAACGGTAATAAAGTAAGTTAAAGTAACCAAGTAACCCTAAATATTCAGAAATTCAATTATTCTAAAATAATTGATAATTGACATACCGGTATTTACCATAGGCTTATTATATTTATCTCTATAAATTTGAGCTGAAATCATACCGGTACTCTGTAATTAATCTAGTCCGTAATTATACTTATATATACTATAAGTGTAAGCTGTATACCGGTATTCACTATAGGCCTATTATATATTTATATATATCTGTGCTAAATTTATATACCGGTACCCTGTGACAAACCTAGTTTACAATACTTATATATATATTATAAGCATACCGGTATTCTAATATATTATATATATATCACGCTACACTGAGTAGCAGTATCGGTAATTAATTATTAGGCCAACAGCGATACTGAATTACTAGACTTGCTTTAACTGTAATATAGCAGTAGGCATTCAACTGTGCAATCAAACATGGCTGACACAAGGCAAACTCTGTCAGATAGTCTCCTAGAAACAACAGCCTGTTTCTCAGATCAAAGTGTAGAGAATCCCAGACCGAGGTCTGAAACCCCTCATACTGTAAGAAGGGCAACCCCTGCAGTGGTTGTGTCAGAACCTAGGTTGGTAGAAGCGATTTCGCAATTTGCGAAGTTAGTGAAGCGCCGTAGGTCTGCCATAGGCACTCGGGCCCAAGTCAAGCGGGATCAAGAAGAAGCTATAAAACAGCAGCAACCTCCTAGCCAAGAACCTAGTTCTCAGCGGCCCGATAGCTCCAGTAGTTCGGATACTGTTGAGCGGATGCCCGAACGCGGAGCGAAGATGGCGGATACGGTTTATGATGAGCGGCCAACCTATGAAGAATCAACCGACGCCACTTCTTCTCAAGGGGAAAGCGAAGTGAAAAGCGAATTAACAGCAGCAGAGAAGCCGCGAACTAGAGACGCCATTGACATCTACCTATCCGACTATCAGCGATTCTTAGGAGACGAAGAGTTGAGGAGACGACTGTCTGGACTTTCCCCCAATAGTGAAGGAGCCAAGTTTGTGTTGGACGCAATAGATGCGGAAATGTTGGCAGCGAATAGAGCGAAAATTGATGAAAGAATCCGCATCGTTAGAGAATGGGAACAACAGTTGAAGAAAAAACAGATAGAGGACAGAAAGACAGCAGCAGTAGCAGCGGCAGAGGCAAAAGCAGCAGCGGCAATGGCAGTGGCCGAAGCGGAACGGAGGGCATCTGAAGAAAAAGTCCAACTAGAGTTGGAGAATCTTCAAGAGAAGCACGATTACTTAAATAAACAGATAACGGCTAGTGATATGCAGCTGATAAGTCGGACTACTTCCAAGAGACAGGGATTTAAATCCTCTGATGAAGGAGATACAACAGATACTGAAGGCAAAGGAAATAGATCTCGTCTAAGCAGACGTGGAAGAACATCCCACCGTCATAAATTGCCTGATTTGCCTCCAGCTGTTAGAAGGCAACTAAATAACACCAACTTAGGTAGTACAGAACCCATAGACCAGGTGGTTAAAATAGAAAGACTCCCTACAATAGTTGATGAGCCTGAAATAATTAGGCCTGTCGTTCCCAAAGTCACTTCTGTGTTAGAGACCCCTGTACTTCCAGAGCTTAACTCTAAATTCCCTTTACATAGTACTACACTGCCTGTACCCGGTGGAACAGTCCAAGAGAATATCCCTGTCCAGATAGCAGAGAGAGAAATCAATAATTTGTCTCCCGTCGTCCCGCGTCAGCCCGCTACTATGTTGGCGACTCCCGCTTCGGCGGTTGAGTGGGTGGAAGAGGGACGGCGGGGGATGAATCTCCTGCTGGGACAGATGCAGGAGACTGTCCACCAACTTAAGGGAACAGTGAGGGAAAGTAGAGCAGAGTTGCAAGAAGTGCAGCAAAGTATCGCACTAGAACGCGACAAATTAGTCAATATCCAAAAGGGCATACCAATACCCCCTGTAACATTGTGTCCACCTGTTAGGTCTGAAGTATTACATGCGCAAGGTGTGGAGCCTACACGCATCTATACTGCTAGTGAAGTTGAAACTCCTATAGCAAACCCTATTAAGGGTGATTATAGACCTGTTATTAATGATATTCCCTATAGACCTGATAATGATCCGAGAAATTTATATACCGATAATTCGATATTAAATAACACGATGGCCCAAGAAAGCTTTACGCGTCAGATGGCTAGAACAGAAGCCCGCCAAGCGGTCAAAGTGGGAGAGATCGTCAAATTCAATGGAGATGAGATGAAATGGTTACCTTTCAACGAATATTACAAAGATAGCATACAGAACTCTGTACTATCTAACGGAGAGAAACTTAGATTCCTCATCAAGTGCTTGGAAGGACCTCCCAAGTTAATGGCGTTAAAGTTTATTGGACATCCAGATGGATTAAGACAAGTTTGGGATACATTAAACATCAGGTATGGTAACAAGGATAACATAGCTAAGTATTTGTATGCAAAATTAGTAGCCCCCCGACACTTCCTTAGTAACGGGATTATAGAGTTTTCTGATGAAATTCAGGAAATCTGTAGACAATTGGACTGGTTAGGTAAGTCTCATGAATATCAGAGTTCCATGGTTATTGCAGCAGTAGTATCTACTTTACCAAAGGGCGGAGTATGTACACGCTGGGACAAGAAAGTGTTGTACATGAATGAACAACAACGACGAAGTCCTACCATGGCTGATCTCATGTCCTTCTTAGATGGTGAGGTAAAACTACAACTCATCAAGCAGTCCAGAGAGAAAACATCGGAAAATAAGGTAAGTGAGAAACCCGCTTCTAGGAGAAGAGTAACACCAGTGTGTTACACTGACGACGGCGAAAGCCAAGCTTCTCAAGAAGAGGACAGCGGGAAAGACACAGACCGATCTTACTATGTTGACAAAACCTCAAAAGGCGTAAGTAAATACAAGTCTCGAATCAGTGACAGGAGAGAACAGGTAACAACAACTCCTCCTACGTCTCCTAAGAGAATTCACGGAAGAAAGCCCGAAGAAAGAACGAGAGTGCATAACGTTACCCAAGGTAAGGTGAGTAACATCAAACCAAAATGTGCGCTGTGCGACGGGCCCCACTGTTTGAGTGCGTGTGCTGAATTTCTAAAGAAATCCCCTGTAGACAGACGTACAGTCCTGTGGAATAAGCGGTTATGCTATAATTGCCTCAGATCAGGACACCAACGGCGAACCTGTTACTCCGACGTAAAGTGTGCAAAGTGTGGCGCGAAACATCACATCTTGTTGCACAGTGAGTTCGAACGAAACAGCCCGAGTCAGGTAAGTGAGCCCAAATCACATGTCCAATTCAGTGATGTGAACGACACTGACCAAAGTTCTGAGTGGGAAGGATTCTATACGGACGAATTCTCCGATGCCAACGAATCCTGTTATCTAATAAATACCGCAGTGTATCGAGCACTTACTTACGAAAAGGACATCAACGATGAGTTTCCCCCAACTACTTTCGCCAAACAACCCTCTTGGAAAGCTCCAGCTTCCAACGTAGGAATCAGAGAATTTCCTGTAGTTCAAGTAAGAGTTCACGGTCTTAACAAAAGCTACATAGTGAACGCCCTCCTTGACTCCGGCAGCACAGGAACATTCATCGATCAAGAACTAGCCGAAGATATCTTTGCTGGACAACCCAAGTTCCGGACTAAATTGAATATGTCAGGAATTATGCAGGTTTGGAAATCTACCCTAACGGCAGATTACTATGTAGGTGTGTTGTCCACCCCCCAGGATAAGTTAGGAACACAAGGTATAAGGTCAGTAAAAATGGTGGCTATAAAGAACTTTGCTACTACTCAAGCAGACCTTTATAATTGGGACGAGGATGAGAGCATCCAACATCTTAAGATACCTCGATTCCAGACAGATTATCCTGGAGTGCAAATACTCATCGGCCAAAACGCGCACGAGGCGCTCGAAACATTAGAGAAACGGCCTGCTCAACCACAGCCACTGCAAACCTATGCGGCAAGAACTAGAGTAGGTTGGTACTTTACTGGCCCTTCCCGTAGAACTCTCGAAGAGAGAATGCCACACGAACAAATATATCAAGTAAACGATTGGGAAGTGGAAAGCAGTGAGGTGGACGATCCAACTGAGGGAACACCATACTCCTCAGATAATGACGATATTAACTCCAATGTAGATCAATGGAGACATTGCCTTGGGACGATTAATCCAGCCGACATCGCTTCCAGAGGAGCAACTCCTCAAGAACTGATAGATACTCCAGGCTGGTTAGGTGGATCCGACTCCTTAAGTAAAGAAGAAGAAGAATGGCCTCCTCATCTTACCCCGGCGGAGATTAGACAGGCCAAGGGAGCGGAGAAAGTAACACAACAACTCAATCGCCCAGCTAGTCGTTTATGTTTACTGGAAAGAGACCAAAAACTGTCCGGAAACTATGGAAGGCAAGATACTCTTCCTACGACCACTTCCCTAATCCGACAAATATCTAGGGACTCCATAACGTAATAACATATGGAGTGGGCGTGTGACTATATCATTTTATATTTGTTTTTATTTTACATTTATGTATGTATTATTATGTAATTTTATTATAATCGTTTTATTTAATTTTATTTAGTAGAATGTTATTTTTAGTGATTATTTAGTAGATTAGTGCAATATATTAGTGTTTATTACATACGTAATTACTTATAATATATTTAGTGCGACGGCGAGAAAACAATTATTTTTCTCTTTCCTTACTGTCCGTATCATATTATAAATACGTGACTACAGTAAGATGAAATATCCGTACTTCTTAAAGTACAATAAAGCCACTACTATATTCAAGTATTATTGGTAGGCAGAGTATTAAGAATGCAAAGTTCAGATCCTCGTGTCTCGGCTAAACCAAGCTCTGGGTAGACCTTGGAAACGACTTGCCTCTTCACACTGACATTGCTTCGTGCGATATTGCTCTCATACCATATATAATAATACATATAGTAGCGTGATGTCCCTCTAACAGTAGCGTAAAACGCAAATAAATCTGTTAAACCTTTTGACCATCTGTAATTCTAGTCGATTAAGATATCGCGGCACCCACTGATATACTTGAAAGACAAATTCTAGAATCAGTGGTTAACGTCCCCAGACAAGTTCTGGAATAAATCGGTGCCCATCTTAAATATTAATTTAATATTTATTAAAATCTGTAAAATTCAGATCCGTTAACAATTCTAGTCGATTAAGATATCGTAGCACTTACCGATACTCTTAAAAGACAAATTTCATAGAATTAAGGATCCTATGTCCCCAGACCTGCTCTGGAATCAAATTGTGTCAATTTTAACATCAAATAATAAAATTCATGGGAATAAATTTAAATTCATATTTTAAATGAATTTCATAAATTGTCGTCTTATGCAATTTATAACATCCCCAAAATTCCATTAATTAATAGATCATGGGAGCGGAGATTCATCCTATTGAGTGTATTAGAGTGCGAGAATCTCCAACATATAGTCAATAGCCGATAAAATTAATAAAATCATGTATAAAGAGGATATTGACAATTAAAGAATTATTATTAAATAGCATCCCAGATCTGTATGCATGAGAATTACCCTAATTCTACCGCTAGCATTCCATAATGTCACCATAGCAACACCCACGCTAGAATTAGAAGCAAGTTAAGAGAACAATAGAAAGCTTGACACATTGCATAGCATAGAGAATACATAACACACTGTTAGTATCCAAGGATACACAGTAATAACGTGACATTCTGGAATGCACTGACTAACGGACAAATGGCCTGTATGTGTACAATTGGTGACAGTTGTGTGGAATTTGTGCGTTTGTAGGTGAATGTTACTGCTAAGGTGTGTTTACAGTAGCTAGTCGCAATTGTGAAAGTAGCCCAACTCTCCTATAGAAAGAACCTAAAGTGGATTCAAGCCTTTGGGATGGACAGTGGAGTGACTTGTGCCGGTTATCGTTGTCGTACTGTTGCTACATGTTGGCGTAAACACCGCGACAACGGTACATCGGCGCTGAGGATCCCACTGTCCGGGGGCAAAGAGAGGTAGGCAGCGACGTCCGCTCGCCTAAACATAAACTCATTTCGATATTAACAAACTCAGATAGCAGATATGACGGAGTTGATAGAAGATGATCTTGGTATCAGGGAGCGATATACTCTACCTTTACAAGCATTTGTGGATAGCTTGATACGCGGTGAAACCAATCCAACCATTACGGAGGACGATGGTCGTTATATCGAACCGCCGACGTCCCAAGAGCAACTTACGCGTGAATTGGACTATCGAAAATTCACCGCTCGCTATACGCATCGTAATAATACGTATATGGACCTCCTAACTACCGGCCATCCTATCGATTTACATGATACGGACGATGTAGACACCGAAAGGGAAATGGTTCTATTTAAATATCATACCCAGCGGCGTCGTAACGATAAACCGAGAATATATCACGAAATTCTATTCGTAACAGACTGGGAAGACGAACCAATATGCCTAGAATCTGAGGAGATTCAGCCTATCGCGCTCGGAACAGCGACAACGATTACATCCTAGAATGGTATCAAGGTCCACAGTGTCTCACTGCGTACGATTATCGCCATGCCAACTATGTTTCTCGGCAACGTTGTCGGTTATGCGCATCGAGAGACCATGTTACGCCCATGGACACAAACGTCCGCTGTTCCTATTTCCACGAACAACCGGCGATGGAAATTTATTGTGCGTATTGCAGACTCAATAACTTGCACATTTTTGCGGTTTGCCCTCAATTTATGACTCAATGTCACCATTATCAACTAAAGGGACACGCCAGTTTCGATTGCCCTTTTAATCACGATTTGGAAAGCGTAGATGAAATGATCACACTACGTTACATTAGAGCTTGGGAAGCGAACGCTGATTTACATTGTGATTCGCGCCATCGCTATTATCCCGGACGCGCTTACGAAGGAGTTTATGCGTTCCATCCTTATCTATTCGCTTCTGTCGAACAGAAATCACGCATATCAAGTTACGAACTACTGAAGCGCGTCGGAGAATGTATTTCAACCAAGTTCGTACGTAAATTTCTCAGGAGTGTTAATCCTAGCGACCTTCATTCCTATAGCTTAATCAATTATATCCGTCAGGATCCGGACTATGGAGGCTTATTTGTTAACTCACACCCCGAGTTACAGGAAGTATATCGGCGGCCTTACGAATACCGAGCCCTCGAACGCGAGTTGGAAAGAACCATTAAACCCCGGAGGTTTCTGACTGCCTATGGTCCACCCAAGGCTCTCGTTCAGACCACTCGTAAAGGACCCGTAAGAGCGGCTGTCTTGAAACGAGCTCTCAAAGCCGTTAGACCCCTCTCCCCGGACGTTGATGTCAATCAACCCGGTACTTCGACTGGCGGATACACCGACCATAATCCTACACCCTCTGATGCAATCATATTGCACCCTTCACCCCGGAGTTATAGCCCTCCTTGTAAAGTGGCTCGCCCCAAAGAGAAAAGGACTCTGGCTAGCTTTAAAAAACTGCGTAAACGCCGTCCGCGCAAGAAAGACTAACTGTTTAGAGTATTTACGTATATTAGAAACTGTGATTTTGTATATTTTATAGACTCAAATCCCATTTTCTGGGAGCGGTGTAAAAGCTTCTGTGGGATATAACTGGCCCCTTTGCTTCGCAATCCAGTTTCCCCCCCAGGCGCTGGAATACTCTAAAAGGTTCTCTAACTGTATATATATTCCCCTCGCCAGCAAGGTACCGTTATAGGTGTTTTAACGGACATAAAAGTCATTCTGCTATATACGTGTTTTGGCGGACATGGTAAGGCAAAAAACCTACAATGCACCAAATACCTTTCACAGCTTAGCCGTGATGATTCATATTACGACATCTAACAGCTGGTTGCTGACATGGAAACAGCCATTGGACGAATGGTTCTTTGTTTGGCTTGAGCCAATCAGAGCGATTTTTCCTGTCGACGTGTAGCTTTTCGGCCGATCATAAGGAGAGTCTTCAGTCTTACTGTTTTTACTTGATACTTTGTTGTTATTGCTGTCTAAGACAGAAACACCGGCTCTAGAGTTAATTCTTTTCATACTTTAGAAGAAACATTAGTAGGCTTAAGATTATAGAGCGTATAACTGTTATCGGTCCATATCAGTGCATATCACTGTACATATCGGTTCATATCATATCTTAACCTACCGTCTTAATAGTTTGCTGTTGTTTGGTTGAATATTATTTGGAGAACATTTATAAAGAACCCAAATTTCCCAATTTTCTTGATACACTACAGGTTAGAGAGGCGGGTTATATATATAGCGATTGCGACTTATATTATTGTGGTGTGTATTGAATTCAATGCTATTTGATAAGCCCTACATGAGTCCGTTGCTATTCTCTTTATATATGATAAAATTCATTGACGGTCGGCAAATTAGTGAGCAGTGTTGTGTGTTACCGGTAGTGTGCATGATTGTGGCTGATAACTAAGCATTTCCTAAAGAATGCGCCTCATACGTGAATCATAAGCCTTACCGACTTACCGTTGTGATTAGTATAAGTCATATCTCTGTTTACCTAGATAGAGCGCCACATCCTAAAGGAACTGTTAATATTTCCCGAAAGTGAATAATATTAGTCAGAAATTATTTATTAACGATCAATCGAATAATACAGTAGGCTTCACTGCAATAATAATCTAAGCCCTCAGAATCCAGTCTCCCGGGAATATCCAGCGGGTGAATGGACGCGCACTAGGCTGGCTTCTGCTAATGTTGTGTTTATTGGTATTAAATATTTGTCATCTTCTAAAGTATATTGATAAACCAAAAGACATATAAATTTTGGCAGGTTAAACTGCTAAAGGTCTTCAAAAGCGCGTACAAGCAGTGCCCACTGAATCTTAATCTGCGTTCACGGAGGGTGGTTGATACAGGTGGTATTGTACCATAAAGCTCGGCGTTTGTCATGTGTTGTCTCCAGCTGATGTTTAGGGCTGCCCTTAGTAGTCTTGTGTAGCAACCATCAATTCGTTGTTCAAGTGATTTAGCCAGTGTCCAGGTGCCAGGTCTCACCCCCGTATAAAAATACACTTTCCACTGTGGCTCGAAAGAACTTAGTCTTCAGGTGCCTGGTATCCATTTTTGATAGAGCTACCCAAGCCTTTGCTTTCCTAACTTCTATGTCCTTTTTGCTACTCTCTATCGATAATCCAAGGTACTGGAAGTCGTCAACCTTCCTTAGTTGATTATTATCAATGGATGTCAAGTTTCCATCAACATTAAAAGTCATGAATTCGGTCTTGGTAGCATTTATATGCAATCCAACCTCCTTAGCAGCCCTCTCCACTTTATTCAGTAGAAGCTGTGCATCTGCTAGCGTATTAGAGAGCAGGGCGATGTCATCCGCAAAGTCGGTGTCTGTGACTGCAGTTGCCGGATATCTACTACTTCTGCGTTCTTGAAGTGTGAATCCCAGATCTTCACCCTTTGTGGGTGTCTTCATTGCGTAATCCAGTACAATTACAAATAGTAATGGTGCTAAATGTGTCACCTTGCAGTACGCCAGCCAGGATTGAGAAAAACTCAGTTTCACCATCTGGTGAGAGTACCTGTGCTTCTGTGTCACAATATAACGGTCCAATGCCAGCAACGATTA